>JAJJMA010020565.1:14702-31423 GCA_023529015.1 Papaver nudicaule | reverse complement strand
CTTCCGAATCTCCCCCATAGTCAAAGTTCATCAGACCATGACTAAGGTTTAGGGCACCTAAAGGCTCTCCCTGCAGATAAGGAGTCGTCTTTCTCAGGGAACAAACAGAGGCAAGTATGAATACTTCAGAAAAGAACGAAAGAAAGTATTTGTTACCTGCTGCATAGCCTCCCCATCTGCCCGGGAACGCTTTACGCTGCCCGAGGGCTCCACGAAGACACCCTTGCCTTTTCCCAAAGGCAAGCGAGATAACCCTTTATCCTCGCCAGAAAAGTGAATGGAGAACAAGTAATGAGTTTGAAACTCATGCCCTGCATCGAACTCGGTCCGAGCAAAGAATCGGCCAAAGTCCTTCCAACCTCGGAGCACGGGACCTTTGAGGAGTATAGGTTCCGAGTACCAGTCTTCATCCATAGAGTAATCCAAGGACCCGGGGATGATATTCTCGCTACCTTCCATAGTCCGAAAGCTAACCCCCCAAGGAGCAAACTCGTTGTCAAGGGTTAAAAAGGGCTCGTAGTGTTTAAAGAAATTCTCAGCAGTAAAATAGAACTTCGCTGTAGATCCGGCAGGGGAATTACTTTCAGAGCAAAGAACCCACTGATTGATAAGATAGATAGAGCTGCAAGTGAGCTGCATCACCCCTCGAGGCTTAGGGAGAGAGCAAAGGATGCGAAGAAACAAAGGATTTGAAGACTTGTAAAGAGGAAGAAGTAACCCTGCAGACATTTGATGAAATGACCAAAAGTTTGTCCTCGCTGCATTGATACTCCTCGACCAGTTCTGGAGTCAATCTGGGAGAATTAATGGTTTCAATCTGGAAGCCCTTTCCATTAAAATCCATACCATTCATCCTTAGAGAAAGGGCGTTAACTTTAGGAGAAGATGACATAGAAAAGGAAGACGCAGAAAAGAAAAGGTGATACCGCCGGCGGACGGAGGTAGCAGAGGCAATTCGAAGTAGAGGAAAGGAAGGAGGGGAATGTTCAAAAGAAATCAACTTTATGAAAGAATAAGAGGATTAAAACAATGGGTCATGAAGAAAAAGACGGATAGAACGCCTGATATGAAATTACAAATTGGGAGACTTCACGGAAGAAAACGCCGGCGCCAAGAAAGATGAATACGAAAGGGTTAAGGAATTTTTAGAGGGATAACCGAAACTTAAATAGTGAAAAAGAAACCGGCGCTACCAGTCAGAAGGTAAAAAGCCGCGAAATCCTCGAGTTTAGGAGAAACGTGTCGAAAAACTCGCACCTGGCGAGTAGTGGGGATACTTGATAAACAGGAAGTGGACAAAAGAGAAATTTCCTCTCCTCGCATCTTCGATACAAGGAAAGGAAAGAGGCAAACTGTGGAGGGTAAAAACCGCTCGGGACACGTGTCGTAAATCCAGGAAGCGAAAACCACTCCAGAGGAACCAGCAGCGAAGCCTCGGACCAAACCAAAGAATGATGAGACCACACATGACGAGTGAAGACTCGGAAGAAATGGATTCAGACCGCACCAAGGGACCGAAGCCCCAGAACACACTTCGGAGCACCACCGAAGGAACCGCCTTACTCGACAAGGACTGACACCACCACGATTGAGTCTCTTGTCGTATTAGATGTAAACCACCCAAGCTCGGCCTATATAAGGCGAGCTTGGAAAACATTGTAAGGGTTGGATTCTTTTGGGTGAAAACTAAGCGGCAAGAGAGGGATTAGGTCTTTATCTCCTCTGGCTCCTTAGGATCATTATCCATGTAGTTACAACACTGAAATACAAATCATTTATACATTTAGTTCTTGATTATTATCCTTTGTATATCTTCGGTATTGTTCTTAGGATCTTCGTACCATTGATATATGTTAAATAACTGTATGTATGAGTAGATCTGAGGGCGGTAGTACTTCATGTACCTATGCAGATTTTCTACTCGTACAAACATACTTATTCGATATATTAGTTTACTTGCGATTCTAGCCTTACTCATTCCTTGCATGCCTTCAGGGCAATCAAATCGAAGTGAATACTATAGGAAGATTTGCGTAAGTTCGAAGAAGAGAATATTCCAGAAAAGAAAGGTCAGTACGAAGGTATGATAAACACCGCGCCCAATCTCATAAGCTTAGGCGAAATAAGAGAAAAGTACCCTTTTCTATCTTTTTATCTGTATTCCTCAAGTCACGTAGACCAACAGGGACTAAGCCCAGACTTAACAGATTCCATCTACACGTATAGCCTGAAATCCCACAGCAGACTGAGTCAGCCTTGATGCGTGTCGAGCATTTGGTGAGCATTCAACAACTGAACCATTTTCGAGTTCAATTTGTTCTCCTTCTGAGCTCAACTCCTTCCCTGTAATGGTAATCAACATACACACTGACACATACAGACACATTCAACTCCGTAGAAGAAAACATGTCTCAGTTGCAGACCATTTGAATACCACAAAATCAACAGCATATCCCACTGATTTCTAAGCATCAATTTGTGAATTCTCTCAATGTAAACCTGATTTCAACACTAACCCGGCTTCTAATTCATGGAAAACTCTGTGTACACCTCTTGAGTCTCCTTAATTCATCACCAATCGACAGCAGCAATTCTTTTTATTCCCAATTCATTTTCATCCAAAACCCAGCAGCAACAACAGTACCACCACATCTTCTTTCCCTGTAAATCCAGCCATAAACCATGTAAACCCGTTCACAATTTCGATCACCACTTCTGTGTTGTACTCTCCTCTCTTTGAAATTGTTTTCACAACTCAATTCTGTCCCAAAACTTCCCTGCTGTTTGCGTCTTATCTATAAGGGAAAGGTGACCCTTATCTCACAGCTTGGATCCTCATAACGAGACGCCTCTAATATATATATATATATATATATTTTTTTTTTTGGTTTTTTTTTTTTTCCCCTTTTTTTTTTTTTTTTTTTTTTTTTTTTCCCGGCTGTTCTGTTTTTCGCCTTGGCAGTTCTGTTTTTCGCCATTTGAGAGAGTGAGAAATAAGGACTTACCTCCCCCACACTTGAACTCTACATTGTCCTCAATGTAGATTGACTCGTCCAATGGAATTCAAATGCGTTAGATATCCGGTGGGTTGACTCCCACAAAGCGAAATTGAATGGGTTGACTCCCATTAAGCATCATCTTCGTCTCTCTGCGAAAATAACAAAACAAAACAGCAAAATTAGATACAAACAATGGGTTGCCTCCCATGTAGCGCTTGTTTTAACGTCATCAGCCTGACTTGCAAGATTGATTTCCCATACACCAATAATCTGAAAATCTGGGGATCCGTCCAAACGACAATCTGCAATTCTAGTAACAACCTCAAAAAGATATTAGCATATATAAACACCAGTGAAGCTATTAATTTATGAAAGCCACCCCCAAACTTGAACTTTTCTCCACTTGGAAGTGGATAAAGAACATAAAATAAGGGCACTTCTTCGGGTTCCTCCCGGTAAACATGCTCAATGCTAGAATCAAACATGTGTAATGGTGTAAACTTGGAAGCAAAATAATCCATAAGAACATTAGAAGCACAAATATCCAATCCTAGGTGAGGTTTTTTCTTAAAAGTTGCAGAAACAACTCTTTGAGAAACTACTTCAACTAGGGGAGGAGGATCATAAGAAATAGAATCATGTATAGGATTAGACAAACCTTCCACAATCTTTTGTAGCACGGGATCCTCACTGCTTTGGAAAAAATCTAATGAACTATTTACCTCAAGTGTATCGTGATCCTCAACCAAACTTTTCAAAAACCATTCTTCATCAGTTTCTGCCTCAACTGAAATCTCAGCTTTAACGTCTTCATCATGGTCCATGGAAATCTCGATTGGCTCCTCAACGATATCTTTCAACTCAGTTTCATTCTCAATTACTATTTCGTCATCCTCATCATCAGAATCATCATTGAGATAGTGTGGATCAGCACAACGTCGTCGAAGTTCTGCATGTATGATGCTACTAATCTCCTCGACAATTTCTTCTGGTGCTCCATCATCTTCCAGCTTATAAAGTTTTTTCGAGAGTTTTCTTACGTTTACATGTTTCCCAACATTACTCACAACAGAATCCCGAGAACACAACACTTCCCGTTGAATGGGTGAATGATCATAAATACGATCAGGAGTTGGTTCAGGTATCCTATAATAAGATTCGGTTGGTGTAACGTTCTCTCTATTACGTTAAAGTTGTACTAGCACACGTCGCATACCCTGCAGTCCATCTAGAATCTGCATACAACTAGAATTAAGCGAATCAGAAGTATAACCGTCCCACCGTCCTTGTGGTTGTTCACTTACATACCCACCCGAAGGTTGATATGTCTGAGAATAACCAAAAGGTTCCCATGGAAATTGATCAAAACCAAAAGATTGATTCTGATAATATTCCATGGGTGGTTGAGAGTTATAAAAGGGTTGAGAATTAAAACCAAATTGATCACCATAATAATATTGTGTCTGGTCTTGTGCACCGTACATGTTATTTCCATAAGGAAACATGACGACTCACAAGTTCAGAATACATAAGAAAAACAAGAAATCAAAACAACTAACAACCGCAATGCCTCTCCCCGGCAGCGGCGCCAAAATTTGATGCGTTGTCGAACCGCAACAAATATAATTCAATTCTTAACCTTCACAATAATTAAGATAATATAATGGTAAGAACAGATTCGATCCACAGAGAGAGATTGGTTGTTATTTATTATCGATTTCTTAAGTAACCAGGGGGGGATGTTTGGTGCAATAAAAGTAAATTAAAACTAAAGCAAATAAATGTGGAAAATAATCAGGAGACGAGAATATTGGTTAAGGGTTCATCTTCAATCACATAACATGCACTATGAATAATATTTGGAGTTTCTATTTAATCTCTCATCATCAAAAGCCCTAGAATACATCATCGCGAAAATATCCTGAAATTTCCTAATGTCATCACACACCATAACGATGAATGTGTGAATACTACGTAGAGAATAACTCAACACATCGAGTAATTGAGTTCAACTCTCTAAGAGCATTAATATCTGTGAAATAGGCTAATCAATGCAATGAACTACCAGGAGCAGTTCATTCAACAAAGGTCATACTCTACATACAATTCCTAAAAGCTATCACCGCAATCGGAATTATATTGTACTACTTGTGAAAAGGTTCATCGACGATTTCGTATCTCAAAACCTAATTCTAGTTGTAGATATGAATATAAAATATCCAATCTTAATGCAATACATCAATCATGCATTCATACGCACAGTAAAATAAGAACGATGATGAAAAGAATAATTATAACTCCAAAATTAATCAAGTAGCATGTTTTTGATATCCGACTACATCTCTAACCAATATAAAAGTATTTAGCTAGACATATCTTTATTGAAATCCATAGAAAATAATAAAGTAAATATGAAAAAGCATAAAAACCCTTGTTTGCGGCGCCTCGAGAATCGTGCCGAAAACCCTCGCCGTGAACAATAACTCCCCTTCCAGAACTCCTCCTGGAGCTCGCGTCCTCTATGCGTTTGCCCCTTTCTCTTCCCCCGGCGTCCGTGAACAGTGTCTGTGCGTGAAGTATATATAGACGTCTGAATTAGGTATGAAAACTGATTTGGGCCGGCTTTAAGAAATCGAGCCTGTTTTTCAGGAATTGGGCCTGATTTTAAGGTGCCCCTTAACACTGCACTGATGTTGGGAATAACCGGGCTAGTGCTTAACAAAGAAGGGCTGCCCCCCAGTAATTCTTCTTTCGCGACACTTTTGGACCTTGTATTCTTCTTGTACTCGAGACCATGAATTCCGAGAGTTGCCAAGTGATGAATTGAGTTGTAATTTGCTTCATTTTATTGAATATGATTCAAAATACCTGCAAAATAGAAAATGATTAAAATAAACAATGTATGAGGCTTAAGTCAAATAAAGTGTATGATTTAGGTACTCTTGAATAGGTGTTTTGTGCACCTATCAATACTCATCTAATCCGCCCTACGGATTAGGTCTCCAGCTCTGGACTCTAGCCATGTAGAGTCCAGATCCTCTGATCTGTTGTCCAGATCAGAGTTTCTGGGACTCACCCCACTGGGTAGCCCATGTCGTATGATCTGTGGGATCATCTAATTCGTCCTACGGATTAGGTCTTCTAGTATGGACTCCAGCTCGAGCCCTGGGGACTCCTGCTGTGAGGAACCTGGCTCTGGGAGTCCATGTCGTATGATATGTTCACATATCATACTCATCTAATCCGCCCTACGGATTAGGTCTCCAGCTCTGGACTCTAGCCGTGTAGAGTCCAGATCCTCTGATCTGTTGTCCAGATCAGAGTTTCTGGGACTCACCCCCTGGGGAGTCCATGTCGTATGATCTAATCCCACATATCATACTCATCTAATCCGTCCTACGAATTAGGTCTTCTGCTCTGGACTCTGGCCGTGTAGAGTCCAGATCCTCTGATCTGTTGTCCAGATCAGAGTTTCTGGGACTCACCCTCTGGGGAGTCCATGTCGTATGATCTGTTCCCACAGATCATACTCTTCCAATCCGTCCTACGGATTAGGTCTTCTGCTCTGGACTCAAGCCGTGTAGAGTCCAGATCCTCTGACCTGTTGTCCAGATCAGAGTTTCTGGGACTCACCCTCTGGGGAGTCCATGTCGTATGATCTGTTCCCACAGATCATACTCATCTAATCCGTCCTACGGATTAGGCCTTATCGTATGGACTCCAGCCCTGGGGACTCCTACTGTGAGGAGCCTGGATCTGGGAGTCCATGTCTTATGATCTGATCCCACAGATCATAATCTTCTAATCCGTCTTACGGATTAGGTTTATGTCTGGAATCCAGCTCAGAGTCATCATCCGAGGAGTCGTCCAGACTCGCTTCAGAGACTGGATCATCTCTGGGTCTCTTATACTTCAAGTTTCTCCTGTCTTCTTCCTCATCGTCCGAGGAATCAGATGAGTCACTATCAGTAATCACGACCTTTTCTTGCCTCAGTTTCTTGTTAGCCTCGGAGAGCTTAAGGATCTTTCTCCTCAGAGTTCTGATCTTGTTTCTTCGCGCTCTCCGAGTGTCCTCTGGGGTGGATTCTGGGTCTCTGACCACAGACTTACCCCTCTCGGCACGATTTGGCCTCACCCTCTGGGTGGTTTTGTCTGCTCCAGAATGGCCATCTTCTCTTGAGGTTCTCCTCGCTCCTCTGAAGGGTTCACCCTTCCCAGAGGTACCTTCAAGTTGTCTCTCTGAGACTACTGTAACCTTCCTGGAGGGTTCACCCTTCCCGGAGGTATCTTCTCGATCTTTCTCTGGGACCTTCCCTCTGGGAAGTCCGTTTAGAGCGTCGATGATTTGAATGTTTCCCTCCAGAGATTACTCAGTAGAACTGTCTGAGTCTGCCTTGTGCAGACCCGAGTCCTCTTATATTCTCTGAGGGTCAACTTCCGCCCTCCGAATAACCGATGCCTCAGAGGCAGGTTTTTCCCGAGGGGGCTTGGCGTGATAAGCCTCTATCAAAGGTTTGGTTTTCCCAGGGACGCCACTGGCAGTACCCTTCTATCCTTGTGCCCCAGGTCTTTTCCCTGCAGTGTGGATGGTCTTCCCCAGAACCCCATTACTGGTGCTCTGAGGCACCCTTGCAGCAAAACCTGGAGGTGCGCTTTCACCAGAGGCGAGAGTATCCTCTGGGAATTCATGATCCATGTTCTGCAATCCACTTCTGGCTATCCTCCTCGGAGGCTCTCCAGAGTATTTGGTGCTCGCATTCTTCGTGATCCATGTTCTGCAATCCACTTCTGGCTATCCTCCTCGGAGGCTCTCCCAGAGTATGTGGTGCTCGCAGCCTTCATGATCCATCCTGAAAAGCAAAAATCAAGGCCTAACCTTCTTGTCAAAGTATGATTTGACAAGTGCTAGTTGAGACCTGACAGCTTCAGAGATTCATGATATCCATACGCCCTTTCAAAATATCTTAAAAACATATTTGGAAAAGGACAAGGAAAAGTTAAAACTGGTTAGAAGGTTTTCTGGGTCGTCATTTTTGTTTGAAAGTGATGTCAGTAGCGTCAGCGGTCTGCACACTTTTCAGAAAACCTTTTTCCCCTCCATTAATGGTGTTTTTTGAAGAAAAAACCAAATCTAGATGGATTCCAGTTTCAAAAATATCTGTTGTTGGAAGAAATCAACAACATGAATTTTGTTTATCCTTTGAAAACAAAATCTAGGTTCAAAGATCTAACTTTTATGAAGATAAAAGCTAGGGTTTTGCGAAAAATCAAATTTTTGTAAAGAAAATCAAGGATTTTTCACAAACAATTTGCAAAGAAGCAACTTTTAACACTTAAAAGCATAAAAGGTCTCACCTTTACTAAGAATACTAAGCTTTCCTGCGAGATCTATGAGATCCAGGAGCCTTTCTTCCTCACAGTAAAGATTTGGTTAAGAGACAAATGAAAAACTTTGGAAAACAGACCAGGAAGGATAAATCCTTTACCTAGTCCCTGTTTCTAGCGCCAAAATGTGAGTCTAAGAATCTCTGAGATCACACCCAACGGTCTTAGATGAAGATCTACTCAAGAACACTTAAGCATAAACACATCTAAGTTAAAATCAAGAATCTAAAACTATCTAACATAAAGTAAATGCAAGAAAGTAAAAGAATCAAGACACAAGTACGTTTTTTAACAAGGTTCTTCCTCACGGTGGAGGCTTACATCCTTGGTATTTCATTAATCATGAGTGTGGTTACAAGGCTTAGCTACCTTCACAATTAACTAAATAGTCTTCAAGCTTTCTTCAAATCTTGATCTACTATCCAAGTCTTCAAGTCTTCAAGTCTTCAAGTTCTCACTCACAAGTTGCAAACCTAACGATAAGAGTTGTATCTTGTACTAGCTAGGGTTGCTATTGCGAGTTCTCCCTTTCCTTCTAACTCTCAAGAGCTGGGTATTTATAGACAAGAAGGTAAGGGAGTACATATTCCAGTTTTACAAGGGTTATGGAAACTAAACTATTTCTACTTATTCCTCGAGATACACAATCCCTTCTGGGAGTCTTCCTCTCTGGACGACCGTCTCTGAGATACCTCCCAGAGGTATGTTTGAGCCTTCCTTAGACATCGTATAGCCTCTGGCATCCGATCTTCTAGTACACCATCTCTCAGAATGTCCCTTGCAATGCACCTTCCAGAATATGACTCCTTTTAGCTCTTCTCGTACCGTGTCTTTTCGGAGAGTATTCTCTGAGGCCAGTCCCCAATGGGACCTTCCAGAGAATATACTCAATCTTGTAGGTTCCAGACTGTTTGACCGCATCTTCAGAGAAACCCTAGGTTTGACTGGTGCTAAACAGCTGTATTCCTCTTTCTGACTTGGCATTTAATGCCTCTGTAGTACCCTCAACCTTACCCGTGCTTTAGCCTGTCGCACTTTACACGCATCTAATCCTTAAGTGGGGTGCGGTCAGTTACTTTTAGGGATTATCCCATACCTCTCGGTGTATTCACTAACTTGCTACCGCCCCTAGGATGGTGCCACGTGTCCATCAGATTTCTGGTACCTACAAATCCTTCTATTCCCACCAAGATTATATTGATCTATTTTCTTTGTCCATCAAAAACAGAGCTATCCAGTTCTGGATAGACAACTCTAAAAAGAGGGAAAATATCAACAGGTAGCAACAAAGAAAACCAACAACCATGTTAGTCAGAAGACCTGGAAATATCCAGATAAAAACCAATGAATATTAATCTGGCAGTGTCCTAGAATGTAGAAACTCATATGATATGTTTTGTCTTAATCTTAAGGAATGATATTGGTATGTGCAAGGAAGTCATAGCTCAGGGCCTAAAAGTTCTGTAGTCAGAAGATCTGGAAATGTCCTGATAGAAACCAAATGAAATTCAATCTGGCAGTGACCTAGAATGCAAAAACTCATGTAGCTTATTTTTGATGGAGTATTGAAGGCAAACGGATAAGCTATCACAATTACATTTTTTCAGCTTTGACGGTGTTATGGGATGTTGTTTGTCTTTAGAATCAAACAAATATATTTCAATCTCAATTGTTTTAATGTCGAGCAAAAGAAATTTCGCGAAAATACAATCTATATCTATATATATTTGACTCAATCCGCGGAGGACTTTCCAAGGGGTCACGCATGTTGGTTTAGAAATGTTCGTACAAGGTACAATTCAAGTTTTAAACTATAGGAAATGTTTGGTATTAGGCTACATTGTAAGTAAACATGGTTCTATAAGTCAAAATATGCTGCAAAGTTGAACAAAGCTAGATTAAGGTACTAGGTAAGTATATAGATTGTATTTAAGGTAGATCAAGATTATTTCTAGGTGGGTGATTTCTCCATAAAATGAATGCACAACAAAAAGCTAATTCAAGTCATTGCTTTCTCCAGAATATATCTAATTTAGGCTTAGTCTAATGGGGATTCAAGATCCACCAAAATGTAGCATGACACATCAGATTTATATGCGCCTAAGTCTAATGAGGAGTGTTGGATAGCAGTGCTAGATAGCATGACACATCAGTCTGGCGCTGAATCATATAGCGTTGGGGCGCTAAATGATAAAGCGCCAGATAATCTCAGCCATTAGATCTGGAACATATGTTATTAGCCATCAGATCTAGTGAGAATATTCGTTTGGGCACTATATCATTGAGCGCGAGTTCACTTTTTCGACGCCATATCATTGAGCGCCTAAGTAGCATTTCAACTTCCACTTCTACGAGAATCTGGAACTGGAGGTTGAACTTGAGGTATAGACCACGCTTTTCGTGGAAGTTGAACTCCCATTAGACTTAGCCAAAGTATGTGGTTTACAAAGTGGCCACTAGTAATCATTCTAGCTTAACTTTTTTTTTTTTTTGAAGGAAAGGACTGCATATATTAACTTGAGAGCATTACATGGGTGTTTACAACCATTGATATGATGATTCCAAAAACAAAGTAAACAACATCAAAATCAACTTCCAAAAAGGTTCTAATGCTCCTAGTTACCATTGGTGTCGAAAGTAAGGTCAAGTAAAAGAAATTAGATCGAATCCATGAAGACGAGAGCCGGATGACCACAAAACCAAACCACTGAGGTGTTGCCATGCACACAAAGTTGACGGCAACTGGCCATTTACAAAAATGGCCTGACGTAATGTATCCTTTAAGGCAATAAGGAATTACCCCATAATTATGAAACCAAACTTTTTCCTCATCCCGCCAGGGCTTCATAAGATTGTTACTAATCCATGGTAGACCTTCAAACTTCACAAGTTGAAATAGGACACAGAAAATGATGCAGAGAAAACTAGCTAACCTAAAACCATGCATAGAAATCCTACTAATGTTACTACTATATATAGTGCTAAGAACCCATATAGGAGAACCCAAACAAGTTGCATTCCAAGCAGCACGACTATGAACCATCATCTTCCATTCCCGCTGCCAAAAAGGAAGATGATTATTGAAAAGACCCATTAGGCAGACGAGTGCCTAGTAGTAGGCACTCGTAATTCATTTGCCAGAACATCAGCCACATCAACTTCATCAACAGACACCTGCCAACCTGGTGAAAAAACTGGTTCCTGAACATCAGAGGTAGAAGGGTTAGTAGAGTTGTCTTCAGAATAAAGAATGGGAAAGTTGTATGTCACTGGGGTACTGATAGTTGTTGGTGGTTCAATCTTCCATTCAAATGTTGGTAATCCAGGCAGGGGTTGAAGATTGTCATAGAAGTTAAACCAGTGCTGCTGAGTTTCCATGTCTCGAGGATGACATTTTCTAGTGCGAAAGATAGGTGCTTCCATAGAAGGACAGAGATCTCTCAAGGGAGTTGGAGTAGTGTCAGAAATAAGCTCAGACAAGTGGCGAACTTTTTGAACCTTCGGTGTAAGTGGTTGTGCACCATAACTTGGATTAGACTCTGGAAGATCCTCCACTGTATGATGACGCTTCCTCGAATAAGTAACAAAAGGCTGTGACCCATGACGATGATAGACGTTAACCCGAGGATAACCATTTTCCATTGAAATGTTTAGTCTGAAAAAACCCTGATGTTGTTGGATGTATTCTGCAACTTCTGAAGCAAAGAGAAAACTCAAATAATTGGATAGGGGAAATTCCCCTTGATGAATAATGTCCAGTTGATCTTGTGCATCGGAAGCACTCTGTGGTTGAGAACATTTGGTTTTCCCTTTGTTGGTAACAACTGGAAATCCATGAAGAAGGCCATCCAAAGATTTAGGTGTAGAAGCAGTTGGAGTAGTCGGTATCTGAATCCGGGTCGGGTCGGTTACTCGTGTCGGGGAAGACCGAATGGTAACCGGCACCTGTTTTGGTCTTGGTGTGTGTGGCACATGTGGAATTTGCACCGACTCTGGGTTGTTAGTTTCCTCAAAAATATGCACACGTGCCAGGTTATGAACGACCTTATCCGTAACATCAGATGAATCTTGCTTGGCTGCTCGAGAAGATCTTTGTTTTGTCGGAACGCTGTCAGCGAGAGAAGCTGAAAGAAGGTCACCCTGTAGCAGACGGGAGTGGCCCTTATCCTTTGAGTCAACCGATTCAGAACGAATCTCAGTAACAACAGTAGAATGAAACATAACAGGGGTAATGTTAGGTAATTGAGGGTGAAAAACCGGTGGAGGTCTAACTCGATGAAAGTCTGGAACTCTGACTACCCTGTATGCATTTGATTGGGGTGGTTGTTGGAATCCATGCATGTGTTGAATCAGTTTACCTTTCATGTACTTATCTATCTTATCCCAAGGAAAAGTGGGATTGTCATTTTAAAATTGGGCAAGGTGAGGTTTCTCAGTTCTAGAACAATGCCTAGCAGTATGTCCTAGGATTCCACAAATGGTACAATACTGCCTAAGGTTTTCATATACATACTTAACCCACAACTTGACCCCCTTGTAGTTAAAGTAGTGCCCTGGTGAGAAAGGAATTTTCATATTCATGGTAAGTATAGCTATGGGTTGAGAGAGGTCCAAATATGAAAGTTTACCAGCTTTTCTGAGCTCTAAAGACAAATCCTGAATGCTAGTTGAACTAGGAGGAAGGTTATGCAACTGTACAAAGAAAGTAGCCTGTTGAAAGCAATCAGCAGGGTTAGATCGAAACTTGTACCAGTCCTCAACAACAACATTATACTCACCAAGAGTCCAAGAATCTGAAAGCAATATTGACTGCTTATCCTGCATATTTTTGAAGGTGATCTTGAGCACTCCTTTAGTACCACAATCTTGAACAGAGTGGACTTGGATTGGTAGCCAAAACGTTCTTATGCGATTCCTGATTGCTACATATGCAGTGGCATTACCCAAGACTTTAACTGCAATGATGGGAACTTCATTTGAAACAGGAGTAAGAGCTGAAGTGCTCATGAGAATTGCAAGTAAGGATTGCAATAGAAAAGCAGAAGAATCTAGCAGAATCCAGCTAAGAAGATTGAGAAAGATAGAATCAGGAGAAAGGTAGTGAAAAGTGGAAGTTGGCAGGGTTTTTATAAGATCGAAAAAATGATAAAAAATAAACCCACAACCAACCTTGAAGACATCGAAGAGAAGAGTTAAAAGAAAATGATTAAAGCTACCTCGATTTGGATAAAAAGATTGCGTAACTGTTTGGGGAATGAATTCGACATTGATTAGCACCATATTAGGACAAAACATAAAGAACCAAGAAAACAGAAAAAACAGAAAAAATAAGATTAACCAAAGGAACAAAGGGCAAAGAAACCAGACCCGATCTCCCAAGCTACAAGGTGGTAGGGATTGGTTGCAGAAAAACTCATCCAAGTGTATGTAAAGGTTCATGCAGAAGCCAGATTTCAACAACAATTCCATCGAATGGAGTAACTAGTGGCAGAGTAGGTGAAAGCGTGCTAGACCAGAGAGATTATACCCTAATTAGGCTGAGTAGTAGGATTAGGATCTAGGGAATAATCATGAAAACACTGCAAGGACAAGATTTTCGAAGGTGGGAAGCGGATCTGATGAAGAAAGTATTAAGATTGAAGAAGAAATCCTGAAAAAAAAGGTGAGAATTTTGGATCGGTAGGGTTTGAGTCAGCTCAGTAATCGCCCGAACCTCAGAGCCTTTTTGGTACCTGAAGTATTCATTCTAGCTTAATTGCTCAACTAATCTTTCTCAAGCAAAGGTCTATATATATCATGAATTCATGATGGTGTGATTTCTTTCATAAGTAGAACTAGGTAGCATACCTGAATATGGCATGGTAAGCAGGGTTGTGAAACTCGTACGATTCACGAGTTGAATCGTACGAGTCGATTCATAAATCTAACTAATCGAGCTGAGTCGCACCCCTGAATCGAATTGAACAAGAATCGTGATTTTGACTGTAGTCAACGATTCGTGACTCTTTTATACCAACTGAACTACACGTTTTTGGTGTTTTTTAAGGCTTCGGAAAAATATGCAAGGGGGGAGAATCGAACCCTGAACCTTAAGGTTGATTGATAAGCTACGAACCACTGCGCCATGCGTTTGCTGGTGATAAGATGCAGTTAATTTTATATTTATACGATACCAGCATGAGTTTTATTTAAATAATAACTTCCACTAATTGAAATTGTTGCAACCTAATATCTTATGAACGCATTCACGACAGTAATATAGGAAATATATATGATATTTATAGGTGCATATACGTTTCAAAAATCAACCATGAATCTACGATTTACGTTTCAATATACGATTCGATTCTCAAAAATGAAAAACGATTCGTTCTGCGATTCACGATTTCACAACCTTTATGGTAAGTGCTTTGTCCATTCATCAGTCACCACCGAAGAGAAAAGAGACTTATGTGGGCTATTAGGCTTGGCTACTTATTAGCTATAGATCATTGACTGTGAGACAAGGCCCAACCATTCGGTTTCCACATGCTAGTAATTATTCTAATATCTCTGGCTAAAGGTACCGTACAAATATGAATGGCTCGCTATTTACCAGATTTCATGTAATAAATCTTTTGTACGAAAGATGGTTGAGTAGTTGAAGGCATAGGCACGTAGCACTGAAACTGCTATGTAGGCTCTTGTTTATCGAGCATTCCAATAAACGTTTTGGATTCTTATAGTTGAGCTCATGTGGCCGGTATCACCGTAGTACAATGGTAAAATTATTGGTGGTGATATCAGTGATCTACGTTCGAAACTCGTTATCACTAAATTATTTGCCGATCAAAAAAAAAAAATTTGAGCTCCTATTTAACATTAATTAAATATTTTTTAAAATTCACAGTTAAATTATTCACTACTGTGTATTTTCAGACTGAAAACTGGCGACACACCACTAAACCAAAATCAAAATAAAAATAAAAATGAGCTCTTTAATTAAATATTTTTTAAAATTCACAGTTAAATTATTCACTGCTGTGTATTTTCAGACAGAAAGACTGGCGACACACCACTAAACCAAGATAACTGCACGAGCTAGCTTTCATTTGGTACCTGTAAACATGATTAATAAATTACCAAGTTTTATATGCAATTAATGAACCGAGCCTAATTGGCTCTAAACTAACCAATGCTTGAATCGAAACATGAACAAATCTAGTTAAAAAAATAAAATCCCAAGAAGAGAATTAAGAATGGACCTAAGTCTAATAAAAACTTTGGGACAATTAAAATACACATAAAACTGCAGTAGCCTGCCAGGTGAGTAATGTCTGTTTAAAGCTAAATAACTTAATTAAGTTATTTCGTAGTATGTGGTTAAGATCAGTAGTTAAGATCAACATCATGGAAAAAGTTTTACTGTTAATTAATTCGTAGTATGTGGTTAAGATCAGTAGTTAAGATCAAGAAGAGGAAACAATTAATAGATTAAGTCCTTTGATTATCGAAAACGGGAACAACCTGTAATCGGCATATCCTTGTACTCATCATCGTACGTATTTTGGGATATTAAGCTTTTCTTAATCACCTTAATTAAGTCTAAATTTAGACAAATAATTTTCTATATTGATACAGAATTACGTCACTTTGTTAAACTAATTTTAAATGGCTACTAGTAGAGCCGTGCTATATTTGAAACAGCTAATTGTGTCGGTAATAGTAATGTTTAGTGCTTAATTAATCCGTGGTTATCCTTAAAATAGTACTAAACAATGATTAAATTAGCATCTTTCCTTTTTAGCCACAAAAAAATATTGGTAACTGGTAAGGGGGATTTTGATTCAAGCAACCCACTTGACTTATTACTAAACTCAATTATTTTTGCCAAGTACTATAACCTAGTTAAGATCAAAGTACTTAGTTGGTAATTAACCAAGAGAGCTCGTAACACATATCTCAATTACCGACAATTTTCTTAATTCCTTCGCTAAACTGATTTCAGGGTGCTTATGTTTACTTGAAATGTGAACTACTCCCTCTTTTTAATAGGCCGGCTTGTTTGGTTTTGAAAAGGAGGGAGTATTGGTTTTTGACTTACTATCTTACTCCATAAAATGTTAATTATGTTCAAGTTGTTATTAACGCTTGATTTTCCATAAGTAAACTAACCAGTGGGTGGGGTAATCTCACATTGCCTAAACTCCTAGTTAATATAACATGAAAAGCCATTTCATGTTATAAATTCTCAGAATGTGTGGAACAGGAACAAGCACTACAGTGCTAAAGAGAAGTCCTCTTTTCCTTATAGCTTGTTTGGATACATAAGTGCTTCTCCAGAAGCACAAGTCGGAA
>JAJJMA010020565.1:0-14602 GCA_023529015.1 Papaver nudicaule | reverse complement strand
TGACTTGTTTCTTCAAATGACCACCTAGTTAACATCAAACCGATTTCATTGTGCTGTTGTTAGTTTTAGGTTTACTTGAAATCTGAGCAAACCATTAGTTTATGAGTCTATGCCTCATATGGCAAATGATCTTAAATTGCGCCGATCAACAAAATAACGTGCTGGAAGTCTCAACTTGTTTTATATCCCCCCATGAATAATCAATCAGTCAGGGCAAAAGCACCCGTACATGATACGTGGAGATTCCATCAACTTGGTACTATTTATATTCTGTGGTCCTTGATACATTGTATCTCTCAATTACCAACAGTAAATCAGTAAATAATACTTTACCTACGACATGGTCAGTGAGTTGGATGGCTTACTCCTAAGCCAAGTGGTCCCGTCAAAATAACGTTTTTAATACATGTGGTTCTGGTTGAAAGAATCGTGGGACGTCCACAACTTTAGGAGATAGTAAATAATTATTCGAGGTAATTGAGGTGTACGTGGCAGATTATTGGTTGAGTAACCGGACCACCGGCTATAAAAGGTAAAGGTCATATTTCTAAGGTCATTATGTGATATGGCTGATATTTTTTCCGAATTGGAACTAGTCCATGAAAGGAGTTTTAAGGAAGGAAATTTCCGTAAGAGGAAAAGTTTACAACATGAGATGGAAAAAAAATTAAAAAAATCCAAATTCTTCAGTGGTTGTTTGTTTTTTCTTCTAACTTTTGTGTTTTCCCACTCGATAGAGGAATATATGGACAAGATTGATTCTAGCCATAGGGTTTGGTATAGTTTTTTTTGAATGAATTGATTGTTCATAGGGAAAGCTTTTGTTTGTGACATGACATTCCTCCATTGAGGATTTTTTTTTTTTTTTTTTTTTTTTTAAAAAAAAAAATTTTTTAATCTTAAAATTTATCAAAACGTTTAACAACTTTTATGTACAAGCTCGTTAACAAGCTGGGCTCCTAACCTTTTTTTTTTTTTTTTTTTTTTGAAGCAAAGGCCTTGAAAAAGGTAATCAGTCGGACTCAACACCGGCAGGAGCCAGGTTGGAGCACACGACCAGAACATAGAGCTAGAGTTATCTTTGCCCCATTGAGCTAAGGAGTGCGCGACTCCATTACATATTCTAGGGGTAAAAGTAAAAATACAGGACAGTAAATGAGAAGCGAAAAGTTGAATGTCTTTGAAAATAGCGTCAGTCCTCTGATCACCATCAAAACAGCCAGCAGAAAATTGGTCAATCAGGTTTTTAGCATCACTTTCAACTATCAGGTGAGATATCTTCAGCTCCATTGCTTTTTTGAGAAGGGCATGGATACCTTTAGCTTCAGCTTCTTCAGGGGATCTGGCTTGAACGTGAAGAGCAGCACAAAAGGAGACTTGTTTGACTGAGTCTCTGATTACAAAGCCTGAACCAGAAATCAGAGTAATGAGATCAAAAGCACCATCAGTATTACCTTTGTACCATCCAAAACCTGGGAATCCATCTATCCATACTAGTGACATTGACATAACTGACAGGGGTAGAGCTAGGTTTCTTTATGATGACCATGTATCTAGCTCTAGCTAAAACAGTAAACATGTTTTCAGATTTTTTTTCATGGATCAGAGTATTCCTGCTAGACCACAAAGACCAAACGATAGCAGCCAGAAGAGCTTGCAAGTCACCAGAGAGCATAGTTTGTTTATCAACCAGAAAGTAATAAAGCCAGTCAAGGAAAGAATAATTTTGAAAACTAGCAGTGATAATTTTCAAAGGAGAAGCATACCAAACTTGGGAAGCAAAGGGGCATAACACAAAAGCATGCATAGTATCTTCATCAAAGGTACCACATCTAGGGCAAAGAGTATTGGCTATAGTCATTCTAGAGTTAATCATGACACGAACATTCAAAGCATTTCTAGCTGCCCTCCAGGGAGTTAACTGGATTTTGTAGGCAACCTTAAGTTTCCAAATAGACTTCCAAAGAGCACTATTAGGGCTTGGTCTAAGACCTCTGAGACCCAAATATGCAGACTTAGAACTAAATCTGCCTGTCTTTGAAAGTTCCCAGGCCCTCCTATCAGGAGTGATCAACTGGCTTAAGGGAATGGTAATAATCTTTTGAACGGAAGCATTATCAAAGTGTGTTTCAAGTCTGGTAACATTCCAACTCCTAGAATGGGTGTTAATAAAATAGTCAACCTTAACAGAGGGGTCAGGTGGGACAAGTGGATTAGGTTGAGCAACACCAATATCAGGGATCCACTTGTCACACCATGGGTTTATAAATTTCCCATCCCCAACAATCCAGGAAATAAATGGCTTGATGAGATCTTTAATATTGCATAAACATCTCCAGGTCCATGAACATTTCTTGGGGCATACAACATTTAGGAAATTAGAGTGAGGAAAGTACTTGGCCTTAAGCATGGTACTAAGAAGAGAGTCTGGGTTTTCCACTAGTTTCCAAGCATTCCTAGCAAGCATATCTAGATTATTTAATTCAGATTTCCTAAACCCCAGGCCTCCTTCAGACTTGGGAGAGCAGAATTTGTCCCACCCAAGCAGATGTAATTTCTTATCTTTAGGGTCTTGTGATTCACCCCACCAGTACTTCATTAGGTGGGTGTCAATTTTCCTACAGAGCTCCTTAGGAATAAGAAAAGCAGCCATCTGGTACAGAGGAATGGCTTGACCCACATGTTTGACTAAGGAGGTTTTGGCTGCCTGAGAAAGGAGTTTAGTGGACCAAGAATCAATCCTAGCATCAGTAGGTTTCAGGATCCCCATATGAGTTTCAATTTTTGATTTTTGAAACTCAATGGGAGTACCCAAGTATTTTTCACCTAAACCTTTATTGTGAATGCCCAGAATATCAGCTAACACATTGGTCTCTTGTGGAGGAATTTCAGAGCTAAAAAGAATACCAGATTTTTCAAAATTTATTTCCTGACCAGAAGCAGCACAATAGTTATGAAGATAGGTTTTTATATGGGTGAATTCCTCTACACTGGCTTTAGAAAATAGAAGACTATCATCAGCAAACAAAAGATGAGTGACAGGAGGGGCATTCTTATGAATTTTGATACCAGAAATACAGCCATCCCTAGACATTTTATCAATATAAGCGGAAAGGGCTTCAGAACACAGGATATAAAGATAAAGAGATAATGGGTCTCCCTGTCTAAGGCCTCTATTAGGTTTAATAAGTCCAGTGGGGACTCCATTAAGCAGAATAGAGTAAGAAACAGTGGACAAACAGTTCAAGATTAGTCTAATCCAGTGATCACACAATCCAAGTTTTAACAAGACCTTTTCAAGAAAAGACCATTCTAGTTTATCATAGGCTTTACACAAATCTAACTTAACACAGTATATTAATTCATTAGCCATAAGAATATTATCTGAAATGCTTCTTTTTGGGAGAAAAGCACTTTGGTTGGGAGATATGAGCTTATCCATAAGGGGTTTTAGTATGTTGGCCAAAGTTTCTGATAGAACTTTGTAAGCAAAGTTGCATAGGCCAAAAGGTCTAAATTGAGAAACATTTGCAGCCTCTGGGATCTTGGGGATGAGAGCTATGTTGGTATGATTAAGATAGGAGGCAATGTTGCCAGTTCTAAAGCAAGTCTGGGTCATCTCAATGACAGTATCTCCCACAATATCCCAATGTTTTTGGTAAAAAGACCAGTGAAACCATCAGGGCCTGGAGCTTTTTTACCCCCCATTTGAAACACTGCAGCTTTAATTTTTTCTGGAGATAAGGGGATATTCAACATGTTATTATCAGATTCAGTAAATTTAGCATGAAGACCTTCTAGTACCTCATCTTGGTGAGTTTGGGGACTAAAAGTATACAGGGTGCTAAAGTACTCTTCGAAAGCATTACCAATTTCTTTCATGTCAGTAAGAATTGCACCAGAGGCATTTCTTATCCAGCTAATGGCATTTCTCCTTCTTTTGAATAGGGTAATTCTATGAAAATAAGGAGTATTTCTATCCCCTTCAGCCAGCCAAACCTCTCTAGATTTATCTTTCCAATACAATTCTTCTAAATTGTACATAAAGAGAAGTCTATCATTAAGGCTGTAAATAGTCTGACTATCATTGGGGTGGGAAGTTTGAGCTGCCAAAACGTTAGCTCTTGCTTCAGAAATATTGTTTTGAATGTCACCAAAAGAAATTTTGTTCCAATTTTCTAGGGCTTTTTTAGTATTTGCAAGTTTGGCTCTTAATCTATTAGCTGGGGATCCAGATGTTTCTATAGCCCAAGCATTATCTATTATATCTCTACATGAGGGATCAAGAATCCACATAGCTATAAAATGAAAAGGTTTTGGCATACAGACATCATCATAGTGAAAACCTATATGAATAGGACAATGATCTGAAGTATCTCTAGGCAAATTATTGACACAGAATTTAGGACACAAAACAGCAGCAATTGAATTATAAAAGCATCTATCAAGTCTCTCAAGGATAATTTCATCAACATTTTCATGCATGTTAGACCAAGTGAATCTAAGCCCTGAGTAGCCTGGATCATGTAAATCAAATTTATCACAGAAGTCATTCAGGTTTTTAAATTCATTTTCTACTGGAGTGTTTCCACCATTTTTATCCTCTGGACCTAGTAGAGAATTAAAATCACCCATAACAAACACAGGCTCATCAACAGGGAAATGAAAACTAGACAGTTGGGAGGCCCAAAAAGCATTTCTAAGGGATTGATTGGGTTCTTCATAGATGAAATAGAGATGGGCAAGGCAGTTATGTATAATGTCACTAGTTGTAGGGGGTAAAAACCCCTCGGAACACGTGTCTCGCATCCAAGAAG
This sequence comes from Papaver nudicaule, assembly GCA_023529015.1. NCBI lineage: Eukaryota > Viridiplantae > Streptophyta > Magnoliopsida > Ranunculales > Papaveraceae > Papaver > Papaver nudicaule. The sequence continues at coordinate 9,785 of JAJJMA010020565.1, read as the reverse complement.
CCAAACCGCATCAAGAGGATCGACAGCGAGATCTCGGACCAGCCTAAAGAAGGAGAAGCCACACATGAACGAAGTGAAGACTCGGAAGGAAAGGGTTCGGACCATGTCGAAGGACCGAAGCCCTAGAATCAACCTCGGAGCGCCAGTGAATAAACCGCCTTACTCGACAGAGACTGACACCACCACGATTGAGTCTTTTGTCTTTATTAGCTGTAAACCACCCAAGCTCGGCCTATATAAGGCGAGCTTGGAAAACGTTGTAGGGGTTGGATTCTCTTTGGGTTGAGTCTAAGTGGCAAGAGAGAGATTAGGTCTGTATCTCCTCTGGTTCCTTAGGGTTATATTCATGTAATCACAACATCGAAATGTATACAAATCTTCTTACATTTAGTCTTTGCTGTTATATGTTTGGTCTTTAAGTACTGTTTGGATTACCTTCGGTATTGTTCTTGTGGTCTTCGCACCATTGAATCTCAACTAAAACTATTGTATGTATGAGTAGATCTGATGGATATGGCTCCTTGATTACCTATGCAGATTTTCTACTCGTACACTAGTAGTACAATAGATTCCCCTAGAGTTAGAAGACACAATATTGAGGTTTAATTCTTTCTTCCAAGCCAAGATCAGACCACCACTTCTACCCACACAAGGGACTTCAAAAGCACAAGGGAAACCAAAATTCTTCAGTTTTCTAATAGTCATCTTGTTTTTCATCTTAGTCTCACTAATAAAAACAATATCAGGATTCACATTTCTAAGAAGAATACTCAATTCCTTAGAGGCAGACTTCTTATTAAAACCTCTAGCATTCCAACATATAGCATTGATGTTATAGACAGGATTACCATTCACATTCAAGACAAGATTATCAATAACAAGAGGATCAGCAGCAATAGAGGGGTGTGAGGAATATACCTGAGTGGTAGAATCATTACTACCAATAGGCTGAGAAGAAGAAGAACCACCACTGTTCTAAGAATTCTGTGTAGCATTCAGATCCAGAGAGCCAGCTTCATGATTAGAGTTGTTGTGTACCACAGTTGCAGATAAGGGCAACTGAGAGAGACCAAGATCATCATCAAATTGATTGGAAAGATAGTTAGGGTAGGCATGAACAGAGGAATTAGGATTGTTTGGAGTTTCTGTGAGGGTACCAAGGTTGGTAATGGGGGTGCACAAACCAATGTTTGGAGTTAACATTGTTAACATCAACAATGTTCCTCAGAGTTAACATCAACATTGCTATTGAGGATGTCATTTGATATGGTAGCTGTCTGAACAACACGGCTCCTTTTCCTATTATCAGAACGATGGTTGACTTTTCTCTTCAGACGAGTAATGGCCTCATGTTCAGCTTCGTAGATGGGGGTTCCCTTATCAGTTAACAAGGGAATGGGGCTAGCCACGCTTTTGAATCGGCGAGTGATAGGACCACCGGAAACCATAGTAGAAGGCAAAGAATCAGCGATTTGAGTCGGAGTCCCAGCATGAGATGTTTCATTAACAGCGACAGAAGTTTCTTTGGGGATGGAAGGGAGACCATTCACCACCTCAGTAGAGGGTTTTGCTTGAACAACCACATTATCAAGTATCTTCAGAGTAGTGGACCTGCTAGTAAAAGGACCCATGTTAATAGAATCCCAGTTGAGAGCTTTCTTGGTTGGAGTGACATAGACCATAGCATTCTTTCCTTTGTCTTGTAAAGGGACAGTAGTACTTGGATCAGCTTCAGACATAGTTATTTATGGATCACAAGTACTAATAATCTTGTTGACTTTGCTAGTCAGGACATTAACAGTGGTAGGAGGAGATTGAATTGCATCTGGGATAAACACATCATTTGGATTTTTAGGTTGTTGTTGACTAGATGACTGACTTGAGTTAGCCGTAGAGATTTCCCATACCACTTTTCTTTTCGTACAAGTTTCTTCACGGTGATATAGAATCCTACAAGAAGGACAAAAGTATCTTGGAACATCCATGCATTTAGCTTCAATGAGAAAGGGTTGGGTTCTTCCTTTGGTGAGAAGATGAATAGCAGTGGGTATAGGTTTGTTGACTGAGATAGTCATACAGATTTTGACATTTTTCTTTTGAGGATGGTTACCATAAGGGGATAGACGTTTGATAAGTTGACCCATGCTGGTTTCATAAGATAAGTGAGTCTCATAATCAACTTAATGGTTGCTACAAGGAGGTCAGTTTTTACTTTTTACTAAAGCCGGTTCCTATGGCAAATTATTAAGTTTGCCGTCTCAGGGCATTTCTTATGGAAAAAACAAACCCAAAATCTGTTCATTTTGGTGCTATTATGAGAATTGGAACAGCCGAGCGGCACCTGTTAGGCCGTCAGGCGTAAGTCAGGCCGAGAGGCGCTAGATAGACCGAAAGGTCTAACTTGTGCCTCTACATATATTATTTTTAAATACTCAGCGGCCTAACTTAGACCTCTCGGTCTAACTAGAGCCTCTCGGCCTAAGTTATGCCTCTAAGTATATTACTTTTCTCTTAATTATATTTGTAGTGGGCCACGAATATATTTTACTTTCTTTTATTATAATTGTTGTGGGCTCTGATTATCAAAATTTGTACATTTGGAACGCTTTTACCATAGTGGCAAACACGGTTTGCCCGTCCACCTGGCAGCACAAACACTTTGTATTTGTTGTATCCATAGGAATTGCCCTTAGGTGGACTAGCAAACCAAAAACACCACAATGGTAAACGACGATAATTCCATCGGTCGATGGAATTTGTCGTTCAACAACGAAAAAATAGACGATCGATGCTTTCTTCATCGGTTGATAATATTTTCTTCGTTGTCGATGGAAAAACCATCGATCGATTGAATTTCCATCGGCACCAACCATTGTTCTTCGTTCTTCGGTTTTGTAATTTATGTTTCTTTTTAAAAAATTGAATGGCAATCAATATAGCCAAAGTTGTTCACCGTATGGTAAAAGGAAAAAGAAAATAAACTAACGGTGATGATACTCCCACCAAAGCCATGTGGATTCAGGATAAAAATTATGAGTACAGTTACGTGAGTAGGTCCTGGTATTCAATCTGACCATATATCAACAGGGGTGGTGACAAGGAAAAAAAACAGTATTACTCTAAGAGGTGGCGCAAAGGATATAAAACCAATTTACAGTTGGCTTTCCCCTCAAAGTTCAGCAGCGGTTATCAATGGCACCATTTTTATCAGATCGAGACACACAATTCTAAAGTTCAAGTAGTCCTGACAATGGTCGAACTGTATTGGAAGACTTCAAATACATTCTTCTTCATAGATTTTGAAGCTGGTTTTTTTTTTTTTATCTTCTCCCATTTAATTTATTTATAATGAATATTTATTACATTTTAATTGGTGCAAACGATTTATATTTTGTTATGCAAACTTTAATTATATAATATTATGATGTATATAGGAATTACACCGTTAGATTTGTACATGTTGACCGGCATACTATACTTCGGAAATATACTTCAATAAGACCATGATAAATGAATAAAAAATACGACTTCCTATGTTAGCTACCAATTTAACTAGGGAAGATAAAAATTTAGTTGGTGGTGGAACAAGGGTTTCAAAGCTTAAGGCGTTTTGGATAAATATCATGAGGTAAATAGTGAAGAGGTTGCACCGAACGAAGAACATAATGATGAGCTTGAAGGAATATTTATTTTATGTGTTCTAGGCTAATGTTTTTTTTTTTTCCAATGCTAGTTCGGTCACTCTTGTTGGTTTTCTGGAGTTGAAAGACTTAAAGGCGGTTACTAAGTATGACTGGGGAACTCCAATACTAGCCGAGCTACACAGGAACCTGGCACAATGCCCCTCTAATAAAAAAAGTCGTGGCGTCAATGCTTACCATCATATATTAGAGGTAAGAAAAACTCAACTGCTTTCTATCGAATTTATTATTTTTCACCTGCAACATATAGTAAGCCATGGTTTTTATTTCATCTTCACGACACTGGTGGTATGTTAATTTTGGTTCTCTTTGCACTTTCATTGTGCTTCATTATGATTTTAGGGTTTATTAGGGTGGTTACAGCATTTTGATACTAATTTTTCTCGAAGAAGATGTGCTCCCAAAGATACGGAGTGATATGCACAAATATTATGCAAATATACCATTTCCAACCAAAGTAGAGCTTGTTTTCCAAAGACATCAAAATTCGTCGGGTTCTTCAAAAATTAGCCGTAGTTCTTCGAGATGACCCCAATCTCGCCCTAAAACCTTCTCCGATTTCACCAGTTTAGAACAATGTTCTGAAAACCGGCCCGGGCGTCGAACTGGAAAAGTTACTGGGTCAGGGTAAAATGTCCAACCGGTGGTTCAACCCGGGTTAACTGGGTCATATATATATATGAACCTATGCACCTGTAAGACTGTAACATCTTGATACCAATTTCATTTCCTATGTATTTCAATAAAAGAAGCTCGTATAGAATACATGAAAAGATGTCAATATATTGAAGACAGTGGTTTAAAATCTTAAAGTTAACCATCTAACCATATCTGTAGTTCAGAGAGCAATCCAAATTCCAAAGTATAAAAATCAAACAAAGACAGTAGCAAGTAGCTCCAAAGTAAAAAAATCAAACAAAGGCAGTAGTAAGTAGCTGAGAAAGGTAGCGCTTAAATTCAATTCTTAGTTCTACTATTGAGTTTCAACTTCTAATGACCCGAACACGATTTATATCGATATCTTCGTAACAGGCTTCATTCACAACGTGCTCGCCGTACATCATATCATCCTCCAACTCCAAGTCATTCGTTTCGTCAAATTCATTCCAATTGGCAGCAGTTCTATTATCGACATCTGTCAAAAAATGCATAATAACTATTTAGTAAATGTAGTTTCTCTTCAGAAATTACAAGTGCAAAGTTCAATCAAGTACCTTCTCTAGCTTGTGGTAAATCATGATTTCGCTGACTTGGATTTTCAAATATTGGAATTGTTACATCAGCAACTATGTCTTCAAGTTCATCAATATCAATTTGGTCGGGTTCATCATCTACTACCAAATCCTCCGTCAAATCGATTGCATCAAAATCTATAGGATCATAGAATGTTTTTCTGGTCTTATTCCTGGAAATCAAAGTAGTACTTAGTTTAATGTAAAGTACTTGAGGGGACACTCACAGTAGTTCATAAGGTTCAAATTAAATGTATGTTGTAGACATACCTCATCTTCAAACGGAGATTGTAATGAACATATACCAAAGCATTTAGATGTTTATGCTCGAGTCTGTTTCTTTTCTTGGAATGTATGCGATCAAATACACTCCAATTCCTTTCACACCCCGACGAACTGCAAGTTTGACTGAGAATTCGAATTGCCAACTTCTGGAGGTTTGGAGTAGCACAACCGAAGTTCTTCCACCATTCAGCTAACCAAAAAAACATGCATATATATATTATAACTGAATCTACATAACAATACACTCAAAAAAATTGTATTATGAAATTTACCTGGAGTCATTGTTTTACGTTGATTAACTGCAATATTTTCATAGCAAATTCACCCGTTGCATCCTGGAAAACTTGTTTCTCTTTCATGAATTTATCCTGCAATGTTTGATTATATCCTGCAACATTCTCAATCACATCTAAGACACAAGAATGGATTCTATGATCCTTAGACATGTCCTCGCTATACCGAATAGCATGATTCAACCAATATGCCATGATATGCATTTTTTGCTTGAAGTGCTTATCAAATCTGTTGTTGATAATGTTCATGTAAGGTTCATAGTCCCTTTTCCTATTTTTGAATGCATTTACCACAATACTCTTTACCTTAAAAATGCTATCATACAGGAAACCCATAGCATGCTTACCTTCTGAATCCACCAACCTTAAGAGGCTCACTGATTTTAACAACGAGTGAGCATTCCAAAATTCCATATCCATCAGTATTTTGCAAAAATTCCTTCCCTTAACTTGTCTGTAGTATGAAGACTCAACAAAGTCTGGACATGTAACTACTCCTTGCAAGTGATGCTTATGTGACAGAACGCTCTCCAGCGCAATAAAATTTGTAGCAAAACGGGTAGCAGCAGGGCGAACAATTTTAGTCCAACCGGTTCTTTTCCGCAATAGAGATAACACAAATAAATGATTGTAAATGTACTTTGTTACCTGGGATGCTTTGCCGACGACATCATTGATATGAGTTAGTTCTCTAAAATCTTTTAAGATCAAATTGACGAAGTGAGCAGCACAGGGTGACCAGTACATATTAGGGAATTCATCTTGTAACAACTTTCCAGCAAGTGCATAGTTGCTAGCATTATCCGTTACCACTTGAACAACATGTTTTTCACCTACAATTTCGACAATTTCTTTAAGCAACTTGAAAAGGTTTTATCCGGTCTTCACCATGTCAGAAGCATCCACTGATTTTAAGAAAACAGTTCCCTTTGGACAATCAACTAAAAAGTTGATTAAACTGCGTTACTTGTATCTTTCCAACCATCCGCCATAATGGTGCAACCTGTATCAGCCCAAAATCTTCGGAAAGTTTCAATGAATAATTTTACTTCTTTAACCATAATTGCGGCATACAACGGTTCTTCGGTCTTTATCTCTTTGTTAATTAGTTTGTACTTTGAATGTATTTTGGTTTTTGATGAGAATCTTTAACCTATAGTGATACCCTTTCATTACGAATGAGACTAATGTAAAAGAATGAATGAATGAATTTAAAAAAAAAAATTGACCAACCCAACACCCTCATGACCGGGGTCTACCCTTTTTTCTTCTTTCTCTCTCCTTTCTTTCTCTGACACGAAAAACCTTTCCGGTCACCCCTATGTCTGCTCAGTGGAGCCGATCTGGGAGGATCTCCATCACTCTTTACTCACTTAATATGTAATTTCATTCCTTGTTCTTGTTTTTTGCTTTCAAACATCACAGTCACTGCACATGCGGTAATTTTAAGTTATCTATGTTAAATATTTTCATTATTGTTTTCAGTTTTAGGTCTACAATGTCATGTTTGTATTATTTGTTTGTTCATGAAACTTTATTTAGCCTAGATATGATAACTCCATATATGGAAACTAAGACAGTACTAATTCAGTTAAGATCACTTTCATCTCATTCGTCTTCAAAACGAGTTAGCCCGATTCAGACCGATCCAGAACTTCAAAGACAGTCAAAAGAAGTCACTGTCACCGTCACCGTCATCGTAGCTTGGGTCATTGTTGCCCAGATTGCACTAGGAAATCTAAATCTAAAAACTCTAGTTCATGTTTTTTACATGTTCTGAGAATCTTTAGGTTGAATTTGAACCGGTCATTACCCTGCGCTTTGATACAAATTGATTTTGTTTTCAAAATTTGGTCCTAGATTTTTGGTACTCTCCGTCGAGAGAAAAGGTCCCGTAAAACTGTTTTAAGATTTGGAAAGATGGATTTGATAGGTAAAAATTGGTGGAGATATTGTAACTTGTATGAATATATTGTGATCTTAGAAGTTCTTTGTAAGGTTCCCGATTTGCTAAATCATATATATATATATTACTAAGGTTATCCTCTTTTATGCGAAAAAACCACACACTAATGATCTTATTCTCCTCAATTTCTCGATTACGTTTCATGTTTTTTTTTTTGGCTTATAGTGCCATAGTGGTGCATTAGAAAAAGAGTGCTTTGAGTGAAATAATGAAAAATGTGAATAAAATTGTATCGAAAGCGTTAACAAGGCCTACACTACAGAACCACTTGTTTCCACAATCTGATCAACTACCGACTAGAATATGATTAGGTAAATTTGATTAAGATTAGAAAACTTCCCTTAATGTGGTATGTGGTACCTAATTATTTTTTCTAACGTGTACTAATTAGGAGCTTAACAGTCTTCTGATCTTGATAGGCACTTAACAATAAAATACTTTGAGGGGAACCACAAGACAAATAATTGGGCTATTAGGTCCATTTGGTGAAAAACACGACACTTTTTCTAACTGGTTATTTACTTTAACTTCCTCCGTCCCTAATACATAGGTGGAGAATTGATTTTTTGTTGTCCCTTTAGATAGGCAGAATTGCAACTCCAATGTGCATTTTGACTTGTTTTACCCTTATTTATGATATGTGGGAGTTGTATTGATAATAGGACAAAGGGTAAAACAGAAAAAAAAACATGACCATTTATGAAAACAAATTTTTTCTTACTCTACGAGAATTTGACTTCTCCATCTATTTAGATGGACGAAAGGAGTAGGTGATTAGCGCGTTTACGTAAGAATGTGCTCCAAGAAAACGAGTGAAGTACAGAGGAAACTTAAACACTATCCTTTTAGAGTTTAGAAAGAACGAATGTGAAACAAGTAAACAAGTAAAAATGTCAATCTCAATGCTTTAAATGTCAAGATAAAGAAGGCAACATGGTTTCAAAAGGGTACTAGGTTTGAAGGGTTACATTCAAAACTTACAAAAAAAAAAAGCTTATAAATAGACTTCTAACAGTCCCAAAGTCCAAATATGCTGCTATGGCTGGCTAAACAACTTTTTAAAGGTAAATCAAGCTTATTTCTAGGTATGTATCTTTCGAATTTCTTAAAAACATAAGTTGAAAATGAAACCTTAACAAGAAGATACTTAATCAAGTTATTGCTTCCACAAGTATCTATCAAGTTGCAAGTTGTATGTGGTATGTAAAGTTGCAAGTAGGTATGTTATTATTGCATAATTAGTCATCCTTGAGCAATGTTTATATCATGTGGTACGACCATCACTAATTTGGTACAATACTTTTCCAAATGTTATTAGATGTTACGTAATTTGTCTAATCAAGATTAATTGTTGGACCAGAATTCCTGGTCTCATAATTATGAATTACATCCAAAAATAATAAAGCTTGAGAAAATCAACTTCTCGACGAGGCATCTTATTAGCTACATCCTCCGGTTGTTCAACTTCTCGACGAGGCATCTTATTAGCTACATCCTCCGGTTGTTAGGAGTTCTACATCCATAACACACGTACGTAGCTTTAGCTTTTCGGTCATAGATTTTGCTTAGAGCAAGCACCATGGTGTATGGTGCTGAAAAAAGGACACAAAGTAGTAAAAATGTCCACATTGTAGCCAAAAGTACATGTCTACACCTTGGTACAGATGTGTGTCTCTGCGTAGTCTAGGCTTTGCTAACGGTTACTCAGCAGCCGCCAATCACGATTATTGAGTAACCCTTGCGGTTTCTCAGTAGCCGCTTAAAATAGTTCTTTCTTATTACCAAAACTCTAATTAAAACTGATATTTTGGGATTTTATGATTTTATATCATATTTCGGGACTAAGCGCTATTGAGTAGCATAGTGCTTTTTTTTTTCTCTCTCTCTATCTTGGCCACATGGTAGATTTTTCAGCTACTTTTTGGCAATCATCGTGCTTGTTCTCATAGAGAAATCAGCAATGGCTTGTCTTGCTGGTTTTCTTATGCCACTCTAACTTGTCATTAGATGTGTGGATTTTCCTTAAGAGTAATCCGTGCACTTGTGCAAGTGCTTCATCGTACGAAAATTAATTGACAAGTTAAGAGATTTTTATTGGGGGTGAGGCGGTCATATCAACTGGTCTGCTCTAAAAACATTCACAATTTAACGTAGATCCAAGATATTTCATCGAACTATATAATGAAGAGATTCGACACGTATCTTGGAATTTTTATAGACAAAAAGAAATTGGATGGAATCGTTACATTACGAATTACAATTGTCTGGAAAAACTCTAATTTATGCAAACTCTATTTCACATCACGAA
>JAJJMA010020563.1:0-10854 GCA_023529015.1 Papaver nudicaule | reverse complement strand
ATGTCCTCCACTCCCCCACTCTTCCACGACTTCCACCTTCTCTGTCGAGAGATCAGGGTGAGTTCAAAACTATAAATAGAGGCCTCCTCTATCTTCCAAGGCAGAAGATCTTTTCAGAAACAACGAGGTATTCAGAACACCTGAATAAACTAGAGCCTCAGAAGTAAACACACCTGAGCAACCCAACACACTTCTAGCCTTGGAGATTTCCAGTCACCTTCACGACGGGAATCTTGAACTCTCACACCCAAAACACTCCTCAACCTGATCTCAAGTTTCTTCGATGTTTCCCTCCCTAGATCAACCTCTATCCTCTCTGTGACCCGAAGCAAGCCGTGAACGGCCATTGACTTGGTTTAGGCTCGTCTTGTTCGACTTTGATCTCGAACACTACGAAAGTACCCAGAGACGGTGCATTGTTTTTCCAGGTAAAAACATGTTGAAAACTATTTCCTTGCCTTAGCACTGAAGGGTGAGGAAATAATAAATATCAGGGAGAAAAAGAAACCCTGAGGATGATCAGTACCACTCAGAATAGGCGCCTGAGTGATCAAAGATGGTTAAGTCAAAAACCATATTGAGGAACGTATAAAAACACTTAAATCAGGCTGACGTGTTCAAAAAAACCTTATCCATACGGTTCACGAACCGTCAGAAGTGTTTTTCTGTACAAAAACTCAATCACGCGGAAAACAGTGTTTATCTGCGAAAAAGAGTCACTCAAATCTCAAAACAGATCTCGTTATTGTTTTCTAAAACACAAACACAAACCCTAAAGGGACTCTGGGTGTGCAAAATTGTGTGAGATATTTGAGTCAATCCCTTCTTGGTATTTCTATATAAATACCACAATGCTTGAAGAATAATTATTCAAGTATTTTCTCTGCTACTCTACCTCAATGGAAAAGTCTAGCTGTGCCAAAGGCTCTGAAGAGATGTAAAGGGAAGAAGAGACTCTGAAGAAAGAGGAAGAATGTCTTGATTTTCATAATCATGAGCTTTGGGTTTATTCCTTTGGTGCTTATAAATATGAAAATCTGGATCAGAATGTACAAATATCATCTGATATTGTCTTTCGATTCTTCATAGATTATGATGCCATGAAAAATAACACAATGGCTACTACAAGAAAGAATGTTTTGCTCATGTCCCAGTTGGAAGCAGTACAGAATGAGCTTGCTCTCATGAAAAGACAGATCAAAAGACTTGCTGACAACAAGTTTTGTGAAGTCTGTAATGCCAAGAATAATGGCTAGCCTTCCAGAAGCAAATTCTGAATAAAGTTGCAAGACAACAACTTTTTGTTTAGATTTCTCTTTCTTAGTAGATCGGTTTAGTTGATTCCTTGTGAGAACTTGTTCTTACTTTTGCCTAAGGAATATAAACTATATCTGAAAAGTAGTTTGTCTTTTCATGCTTTTTAGAGTTTTTCAGCATGTACTACTTTATTTCATTAATAAAAGTTCTTTTTAGATAATTATTAATGATGTTTGCAATACTTGATTTGTCTACCCCAATCTTATTGCAACACATAGTTTTTTCCATTACTTCGGTAGTGATGCAAAGCTGTGTCTATTTACTGGATAACATTAAAATTGGGGTAGGGAAAGAGGTTATAAACAAAGGAATACTGGATAACATTAAAATTGTTTTGTCCATGTTAGTCTTTGTAAGTTGTTCTTTATTGAATAACACCACATGGGGGAGAGTTCTTAACTTGAACTTGCGCTTAATAACAAATCTTTTTGGGGAGCGTGGTTGTGGAATACTAGGATAAAAATGTGTCTATATTTCTCCAAAGATGAATTAACTTAGAGATCATCGTTCTGATTTCCTAGTTATGTCATCTTAAACTTGGTATGCGAGTACTTAGCTTAATCTATCCTCATAGGTTTATGAAACCCTAGTCTCGAACTACTTTGTCATATTTTTGTGACAAATAGGGGGAGAATACATATGGTTCTTGTTCTTATGGTGCATAACCATAGGGGGAGAACATCATGTGCTTACTTGTTGTGCTTTTTCAAAGTATCAAGTAAGGGGGAGTAATTAAAGCTGAGAAGAAGCTTCATATCAGGAATGAGTAGAATCACTTTAAAAGTTTTGATACACAGACTTTAAAGTTTGCTCAGATTCTTACTCTTTGCACAAACAACATGTGGGATTAGCATATTAACCCATGTAAGCTTGAGCGTACCTTCATGGTTGTTTGAGCTGGATATGTTGTAGGTGATGTCTACGAATTCATCAACAACAGTTAAACGAACACATCAAGACTCAAGGGAGAAGTTGAAGAATTCAAGAAATCAAGATACATTTGGTTAGTACTTAATTTTATATCTTTTGAATCCGTATGTAAATTGGTTTGGTCACTAAAATTGACAAAAGGGGAGATTGTTAGGGCATTGTCCGGTCCAACCCACTAGCGTTGGTATGTCAAGCTGGTTGTCAGTTTTAGGTGTCAAAACACAATTCTTGATTTAGCCTACTAGAGTTTAGATTTCGGAATTGAGATATGGACTAAGTAGTAGAGACCTTGAAGACGAAGACTGTGAAGACAAAGAAGACATCAATTATTCTTCATCGACAAAAGTTTAGTAGGAGTTATGACTTTTATGGAAATTCTACTATTCTACTTACTCTATCTTTCGAAATGTCGGCTACTTTAGTAGTGATACTAATAACGATTGAGATCGTGTTCTTGTCTACATGACCATGAGTTATGTTGGTATTTGTTCCCACGAATACTAAGTTTACAAGAATGCATGAGATAGATTCGATACCATTTGTCCATTGCAATGGTTTTCTTGCAAATCACTTGTTCGATATGGGTGAATCTAAAGGAGTACTCTTGAGCAAGTGTCCAGTGGATTATAGCTGAGGGCGTATAACACATCTAAGTACTGGTCCAGCCCAGAACTTCCAGCGAATCCAAGTTAAACCATAAATATGGAAAACGACGGTTCCCGAACCGTACGGTGAACTGAGACTCGGAATTTCTCCTGAGTTCCAAAGTATCAATTTGTACGCGTACTAGTACGTGAACCTCAGATTCGATGCATTTGGTCGTGATTCAGATGGACGGTTTGCGAATCGCCCAAGGTGAATATTCTCTGGGATTTTCACACGGGTTAAACTCTGACTTCTTTATCTCTTAGTTGGACTTGGTTATCACGAAATATCTTCTGTGGTCCATCTAACGGTTCTCAATGTGTCAATAAGATAAAGATTATCTCTGGTCTGTTGGATATCTATCTTGAAGTGTTTATGAGCTAATAAAATGTTGGCAGATAAATATTAAAAGATTTCCAATTGAGATAGATCTCTGTTTACTTGGTTTGTAAGTTAGGGTTTCCTAGACTTGTGGGACAAGAAACTAGTTGCTTTATTCCTAAGCAACCTATCTTATTGAGGTAGAGACAAGTTGAGCATAGTTTACTCGGTTTACTTTTCATCCCCCGCTTGTAAGTAGATTTCCGTATGACCTGGAGAAATCCGAAGGAAGTCACTTTGTGTATGTCAAACTGATAGAGGATAGTTCAAACATACAGTTGATAATTGAGGTTGCAAAGCCGAAATTTTTGACACAAGCCTTTAACATCGGTTAAAGAAACTCCTAGGCCTGTAAAGGACGCCAGCTAGGGGAATCAAGTGCGTGACGATCTGTGGGGGATCTAGAGACGTAAGAAGTGCGACAGTAGCCAATTCGCTTGGAGGGCTTGAGTTGGTCTATGCTACATCCCAGACCGAAGTCTTATAGTAGGCTAGTGTTTGTAGACAGTTTGTACTGTGTGGTGTTCAAGCTGGACGAGGTCCTGAGGTTTGTCCCAACAGGTCGTAGTTTCCTCGTTAAAAAAATCTCTGGTGTCTTGTGCGCTTTACTTTCCGCATTATATTCTCTGATTATATAATTAAAGCAAACACAAGAAGTACGTTATTAATAAACATGATCGTTGTCCCCAATCCATCCATTGGATTTACCAAGACCCTGTCTTGTGTCGGACTGATCCTTTGAGATCCAAACTCAGGTTAACAGATCTGGATATTGATTTTTGAGATCGTCCAGATCTGACCATAAGTCTCACGAGCCCAAACGAAAAGTTGGTTGTATTTCGGTACCCCTGCTTTTTCATGCAAGAATTGATTGAGGTAGAACGAAATATAAGGATGATATGATTTTGATAATTAAGCGCATTATTGTATCATAGTGGTCATTGTTAGAGCATGGCTCGGTCAACTTCTCTAAATGTTGGTATGTCAAGCTTAGTTGTCAAAACTCGACCGCTTGAAACACACATTAGGTAAAGACTTCATTAAGTTAGCTTTAGGTTATGAAAGATGTTGGATGGATTTGGAGACACTACATGAAGAGTCGAAGAAGATCGAGGAGCAAACGAGGATATTCAGTTTCGCATTTAAGAAGTTAGTGAATCTAAATAACGCGATTCCATTATCTTTTACACTTGTGCTACAAAAGACAAAAATATAACTTAATGCTCGAGCTTTACATTATGACTTGATCGCTTGTGATCAATGTGTCTTAAGATATAACTCCACGATATCGCTTGCGATATTCGGTGTTGTAGTTATGACATTCTATATTGCTTAGAGCTTTATTTTCTTCTCAGTCTCTATGTGATATAAGGTTTTTCCTAAAACTTGCGAGTTGGATAATAACAGTCTATATGAAGTTGTCTCTGTAGTATTACGAGATTAAATCCATCATGTATTGTGTCTCAACTTACCTTGTCCGACTCTGTCAGATTGTTAGTACATATTTATATGTACTAAAGTAATCGAGATCGTGATTCACACTTATGTTGTGTAGACTCGACATACTGTTTTTCCGAGTTCAAATACGATATATTTGTTTGGTTCTGATTTCTAGAGTTCGAAATCATACATTTGATTTTGGACATATGACGATCTAGAATGCCATATTTACTTTTAGATTTCGATAATATATTCCTTGTTTTCTTTCTAATGGACTTTAGAGTTCGAAACCACAATTGGGGTTTCGGTAAAATTGACTTTAATGTTCAAAACCACAATTTGGTTTTGGTCTATGGGCTATTGTGTCCGAAACTTAATTCTAAGTTTTGACCATAAGAAAACTTGAGTTCGAAACTATGTTTGCTGGCTAACAGTGACTTGAGAATCGATACCAATGTGTCTTGACCATGTAAGTTCAAAATGGTCTATAATAAAGACTCTGGAGTTTCCTAAAGGTTTATGTGAACCGGGAAATATAGCCTGTGCGTCAAGGACAAAAAGGTGTGATGTTGAAACGTTGCTTGACCAAATGGAATCTCAAGTTCGACACCAAACATTTGTTGAGAATTTAATATGTGTTCTTTGTTTCGAAACCTCAATGCGGTTTAGTAGAACAGGAAATCTAAAGCTCGAAATCAAGTATTGGTTTCGCTATATGGAATCTAGATCTGGAAACCTTAATTCGGTTTAGTCATATGCACTCTAGAATCCGAAACCTAAATTTGCTTTATGCTGAACAAGATGTAGAGTTCGATGTTGATACTAATTTTCCCATATCATACTACAAGTAAATATTATTAATGGATCGATTGTTCAAGTCGTTGGTGGCCTTTGTTCGTCAATAACCGAGGATTTGTCCAAGGGTTTGAACGTATTATTGCTAGTTATTATGAACCAGGATGGCTGCTGACTTTAACCGTGGAATCACCTTGGAGATGATCGCCAAGCAAGATTAACTACAATAAAAGTAAGTGCAATGATGATCAACACAACAATTAACGAGGTTCAGCAGATGGGTGCTTACGTCTTCGGGGTAAAATCTGTTGTTCTATTATACTTAATCAATAAAGTTTTCTCTGGTTTACACTATAAGTCACTCCAATTTGTTATGGATAGAGGACATATGAAATCTTGAGAGTATAACCCAAAGATTCTCGCTCCTAGCTATCCTTTCCAAACTATGCGACCCCCCTTTCTGTTGATGAGAGGGGGTATTTATAGTACTTCTGTAGGTACCGCTCTTTGCTATTTTTGGTTGCTTCGTTCTCTTGGTGCTCCTTGTTTTGGCCATCCACCTTCGGTGACCGCCCTTATCATCTAATCATAGCCCATCGTACTACTATGTAGAGGATCCTTGTTGTATCTTTGCGTTGCCGGCTCCTCATTGGTCGAGGTTTATTTCCTCCACCATTGGTTGGGGACAGACGATTTCTTGTCAAGCTGTCTACAACATTAAATGCAGTGTGACTGCTTCTTAGCATGCCTGCTTTCTCCTAGTGTCGTAGGTTTGGTGATCCTTTAATCTCCTTCGTTGGATTTCATCATCTCGTGATGAGTTATCCCTTCGCCTGGTTTCACTCCTGTCCTTCGCGGTTCATGTTACTTCTGTGTACGTTATCTGGTGATGGCGCCATGTGTCCATCCAGAATTATGCATTAACATTCGAAACCTATATACGGTTATCTCAGAAAACGTATTTCGAAGTTCAAACTCTATCATTTTGATTTGTGCTTCAACGAATTAATGAGTTTGATATTCTCAGTTTGAATTTTGAATTTGTTCATCTTCAATGTACAACTAAGTTTGTTTGAGTCATCATTAGAAATATGGTTCGTCGCTCTAATCAGCTGACACAAATCAATACTGTATGTGATTAAATCGTCGTATTCATACACTACATGATCAAATACCCAATTGAGTATTCTACTAGTGTTTGATGTGAATTCTCGGATATCAATACATTAGAATCATGAGTTCATGAGAAACAACATTGCTATTACTTGGAGAATCATACACGATACTTTCCATGGTATATCTATATTGTATGATTTGGAATGTCCTTGAACTCGCGTGTTCACTTAAGCTTAACACACAAGGCTTGTCCATGTCTGATATGACACGTTGTGCTAACGTTAGCCACATTGGACCTGATCCCACTTCCATCTAGGATCGATCTGGCCTGTCCAGCACTGCTTAGGAAGTGATGTCGACATTATCAAAGCTGATGACGACATTTGGAAGTAAGATGATTTTTTAATCCAAGGACATAGATTTCGAATTGAACTGTATCCCAGGGAGTATATTTGGTAAGCACTATATTTCAAATTAATGAAATATCTAAATATATTTTATTGAGTATTATTTGCTTTGAATGCTTTATGCTAAACATTTAATGGAATATCTTTTGTTAAACGTAAAAATGCCAAAGTATTAGATTTCATTAAATGCAATGAATCTATATGGGGAATTTCAAAATTAACATAAATGTGCTTTAAAGAATTTCTGAATTTAGTTTGTTTCATTTCAAAACACTTACTTAACGAGTATAAACTCGACTACAAAATTATACATATTTCATATATCTAAATTTAATAATAAAAATCAATCAAAACATTTGGAATGTGACTTATGTATTTCGAAATATGACCTATTTATTTGGAATATCTCAATTGTTGTGGGATAAATTTTTAAAATGAATAATTCAGGTGCTCAACTAATGTGGGAAGGATGAAGTACATCCTTTATATTCTTAAAAAAAAAACACTTAGTCATTCGGAACCACTAGGATACCCCTTATGTCGCTCCTATAGAGGGGTGAGCATGGTCCGGATTGGTCTGATTTTTACCACATCTGCATCTGATCCAATACATAACGGATTTCAGTTTTGACATCTGTTAGGGCATTGTCCGGTCAAACCCACTAGCGTTGGTATGTCAAGTTGGTTGTCAGTTTTAGGTGTCAAAACACAATTCTTGATTTAGCCTACTAGAGTTTAGATTTCGGAATTGGGATATAAACTAAGTAGTAGAGACCTTGAAGACGAAGACTGTGAAGACAAAGAAGACATCAATTATTCTTCATCGACAAAAGGTTAGTAGGAGTTATGACTTTTATGGAAATTCTTCTATTCTACTTACTCTATCTTTCGAAATAGTCGGCTACTTTAGTAGAGATACTAATAGCGATTGAGATCGTGTTCTTGTCTACATGACCATGTGTTATGTTGGTATTTGTTCCCACGAATACTAAGGTTACAAGAATGCATGAGATATATTCGATACCATTTGTCCATTGCAATGGTATGCTTGCAAATCACTTGTTGGATATGGGTGAATCTAAAGGAGTACTCTTGAGCAAGAGTCCAGTGGATTATAGCTGAAGGCGTACAACACGTCTAAGTACTAACCCAGCCCAGAACTTCCAGCGGATCCAGTTAAACCCTAATTCTGAGTAACGACGGTTCCCAAACTGGTTCGTGAACAGTGACTCTGGATTTTACTCCTGAGTTCCAAAACATCAATTTGTACACGTACATGTACGTGAACCTCAGATTCGATGTATTGGGTCGTAATTTAGAAGGACGGTTTGCGAACCGACCAAGGTGAATATTTTCTGGGATTTTCACACGGGTTAAACTCTGACTCCTTTATCTCTTAGTTGGACTTGGTTATCACGAAATATCTTCTGTGGTCCATCTAACGATTCTCAATGTGTCAATAAGATAAAGATTATCTCTGGTCTGTTGGATATCAATCTTGAAGTGTTTGTGAGCTAACAAAACACTTGGCAGATAAATGATAAAGATTTCCAATTGAGATAAATCTAGGTTTCTTTGTGTGCAAGTTAAGTAACGGGTTCGTTTTACACGGGCACTTGCTAAACTTGTGGAACACGTAACTAGTTGCTTTATTCCTAAGCAACCTATCTTATTGAGTGTTATAAATAGAGGTTTCTAGAACAAAAACCACAAGCATCAATCATACGTGAGATTTCTCTGTGGAATTGATCGTAAACTCTTTTCACTACGGTGAATGCTTGTTGTGGTATAGTCATCCTCTATTAGGTAGCAGTTCCTCTGTGGGAATTACCTAACGACTATAAAGACTTCTCTTGAGATTGAGTTGGGAAGCACAGGTAGTAGATTGAGACCTTAGTAGTTGAAATCGGAGTAACCTGTAACCTTGGTAACCTGATCACGTTCTTGTCTATTCTACGGTCCTTCTCTTCTGATATAAGTCCATTCAAGAACTGATACGTTACACACAAGGTTGAAAGGAAGCAACGCACGGATGCACTCGGTATTGTAAGACCTAGTTAGCTCCATTTGTATAAGTTTCTTAAGTGATTCTTCGTTTACAACTGAGGTAGAGACAAGTTGGGCATAGTTTACTCGGTTTACTTGTCAGCCCCCGCTTGTAAGTAGATTTCAGTATGACCTGGAGCAATCCGAAGGAAGTCACTTTGTGTATGTCAAATTGATAGAGGACGGTTCAAACATACAGTTGATAATTGAGGTTGCAAAGCCGGAATTATTGACATAAGCCTTTAACAGCGGTTAAAGCAACTCCTAGGCCTGTAAAGGACGCCAGCTAGAGGAATCAAGTGCGTGATGATCTGTGGGGGATCTAGAGACGTAAGGAGTGCGACAGTAGCCAGTTCGCTTGGAGGGTGGAATTGGTCTATGCTACATCCCAGACTGAAGTCTTATAGTAGGCTAGTGTTTGTAGACAACTTGTACTGTGTGGTATTCAATCTGGACGAGGTCCCGAGGTTTTTCTACAGGTCGTAGTTTCCTCGTTAAAAAAATCTCTGGTGTCTTGTGTGCTTTACTTTCCGCATTATATTCTCTGATTATATAATTAAAGCAAACACAAGAAGTACGTGATGAGTGTCGAACTCACACAAAAATATATTCCTTACTTTTCTTACACTAAATAATAGTATTGGATAAGCAGGTTCGTTCCTGAGGGAGAGAGTTAAGTTGTTGACCTAATTTTCTGAATGAATGCAAGATAATGAAACAAGTATGGGATGAGAATGGTTGAGGAATCAATTTCAACTAATGAATATGAATCAGTTTAATCACACAAGTGCAATCTTCTTCAAAATACGTTTATTAACAATCCTAGACATGTTATAAGCTCAACAAGTCTATATGGACTCCAAAATAACTTCGCAGAATAAGTTCTCTACAAAATCTTAGCCAATTAGGTCACTTTGAATAAGCTCTCAAAGTGTAACAAAATTAACCGATAAAATCTATGAGTTGGATTGATCCTAATCACATGTTCATAAAACTCTATTTTTGGGACGGACAGTTTTGGGAGGCTACTGTGCACGCTTGATTAAATAGAATCAAATAGCTGCCCAACTGTGGCTGCCTCCAGTAATTCATCTTCAAACTCTTTTAAAACTCTCTAGCCTCTTGTTCATCAATTCTCAATGTTTCTAAGCAATGCTTTTGGCTCTTAATTGCTTCATTATGATTCAAATGACTACAAAGTACCTGCAAAAGAGAAAACAACGTTATATAACCAATTTATGAGGCGTAAGCTAGACATAAGTGTATCAATAAGGTACTCTTGAATAGGTGATTTGAGCACCTAACAGTACGTTATTACTAAACCTGATCGTTGTCCCCAATCCATCCATTGGATTTACCAAGACCCTGTCTTGCGTTGGACTGATCCTTTGAGATCCAAACTCAGGTTAACAGATCTGGATATTGATTTTTGAGATCGTCCAGATCTGACCATAAGACTCACGAGCCCAAACGAAAAGTTGGTAGTATTTCGGTACCCCTTCTTTTTCAATTGGTATCAGAGCCGGTAACACATAAAGACGTAATTGTCTGTGTTTATCGCGGCTTGTAAGTTATGGAACAAAGCTCAAACGCTTGTAACGTATTAACAGATGCTGAAGATAATGATGTAGAAGATCCACTGCCAGGTCTCATCATATCAGCAAGAGAACTCCTTAGCGTTCCTCCAAGAGGTATTAAGTTTATTGATGGCTTCATCAATCTTGAAAAATAGATTGACAATATCTCTCATGACCCGAAGACTTATTTTAGGAAAGAA
>JAJJMA010020545.1:0-13521 GCA_023529015.1 Papaver nudicaule | reverse complement strand
TAACCTGATCACGTTCTTGTCTATTCTACGATCCTTCTCTTCTGATAAAAGGCTATTCAAGAACTGATACGTTACACACAGGGTTTTGAAGGAAGCAACGCACGGCTGCACTCGGTGTTGTAAGACCTAGTTAGCTCCAGTTGTATAAGTTTCTTAAGTGATTCTTCGTGTACAACTGAAGTAGAGACAAGTTGGACATAGTTTACTCGGTTTACTTGTCAGCCCCCGCTTGTAAGTAGATTTTTGTATGACCTGGAGCAATCCGAAGGAAGTCACTTTGTGTATGTCAAACTGATAGAGGACAGTTCAAACATACAGTCGATAATTGAGGTTGCAAAGCCGGAATTGTTGACACAAGCCTTTAACAGCGGTTAAAGCAACTCCTAGGACTGTAAAGGACGTCAGCTAGGGGAATCAAGTGCGTGATGATCTGTGGGGAATCTAGAGATGTAAGGAGTGCGACAGTACACTACACCATATTCTGTGATCCACAACTGAAATTCGCAACGGTTTATGTGCAGTTGCGAATCGCAACATACCCAAAACCGTTGCGGATTTGATGCAACGGTAGAGATTTAGTTGCGGATTGACGCAACGGCTTAGATTAGGTTTCAATTTCGCAACAGAAAATTTTCAAGCGTGTGGAGTGTGCGTGTGGCGCATTACACTTTAGAACACTTTAGGTAGTGTGCGTGCGTAGTGTGCGTGTGGCTATGTGCGTGCGTAGTGTGCGTGTGGAGTGTGAGTGAGCGGGATAACTAGTGTGAGATGTGAGTGAGTGTGAGTTAGGGTTCATTCTCATTTTTCTTTCTCTCTTTTTTCTCTCGTTCAGCTCTCTCTCAACCCTAACCAGAAAAACTGCTGCTCTCCCTCAACCCTAAATCAATGGAATCGATTGAATCGATACAAAGAACTTTGTGTTAATCTTATCAATTGGTTCCATTGATTTATTCTTGTCCGATGAGTTCAAAATTTCAGATCCATGAAGAATTTTTCTTAGATTTTAAGATTTTTTTTTCATTTTAAATTTCTCACTGCAATATGTGATGTGCTAAACGGGTTGTCTTGATTCTTCAACGTCTCTGTGTTTTTCTAAGTTAACTCTGTTGGTAGATCTTTAAAGGACTGCTCAAACCCTTTTGATTCTCTTTCTCAAGATTCGCACTTTTCTGTTTTTCGATTTGGTTTTTATCATTAGCTCTGTTTCCTCTTGCCTTATGATGAATCTCTGAAGGTCTCAATTTCTTGATTTTATTTTGTTGGTTTTTTGTTCGAAAAATTAGAGTTTGTTTAAAAAGTTGACAACTTTTGCTTAATGGTTGTTTGATAAAATGCCTAACATAGATTTGTTTGAGTTGTTTGTTTTATATTTTAAGATAAAAGTCTAACAGAGACTTTTTGTTCTTCAATGTTCTTCAATAAAAGTCTGATTTTTTACTTCAAAATCTCAAAACCCATTCAAGCCCTTTTGGAAGAACAACGATTTTAGCCTGATTTAGGGATTATTTTTACTTTCTTTTACGATGTTGTGAAATTGTAGTGTTGTTCTCTGATTTGATTAATTGCATGATTATTAGGGGGTTTTCTAGCAATGGAGAGTAAGTTTGTTCCTGCTTCTTTATCTTGTCACTTTCTAGTTTTGAGTTTGAAATTGGATAGGTGGTGATGGGGTTTCAGGATGTAGTTTCATCTTACTGATTTCTGGGGTTTCAGATAGTGTTTGCTATGATTGGGTTTACTTTTATGTTAATGATATCTAACAGGTATCTTTGTTACAACATAATGCATTTTCTTTCGATAGACCGGTCTTTTTCCATTGTAGTATTAACATCTAGCTCTGTCAAATTCCTTGCAGTTGTTCAAGGAATTCTTTGTTACCCGACACAGGAGAGGAAGTTGCTATTAAGGTTGTATGTCGATATCCCTGGTGGTTAATTTTGTTTGTTTTTCTTCAGTTCCTTGTCCATAGTGGTGCTGCAAAGCAATTTGCTTAAGAATTAGATATGATACTGCACATTCAAATTTGTCCTGTAGTTAGAATCTCTATACAGGTTCTAGCTTACTCAAGAGGCATCAGACCAAATATATCTGGTATAAAACAACGCTTAGTGTCCATGTTACCTATGACCAGTTCCAAATTAGCAATGGCCATATTCAAGCAGCTACTTATAGCTATTCACCATTACCATCCTCAAGTCGCATAGTGGTTATCTACGCCATTGTTATATGAAGAGCCGATGCTGGGTCATCTCAGCACTGATGTTAGGGTTTGATAGAATATCACTTACATCTATCAGTGTTGTAGTGTTCTCATATTACCTCTTTGATTATTATGTCATGGTAGTCAAATAAAATTGTTACGGATTGCTGATACTTTTTTCATTACCTGATAGGTGCAAAGACCTGGGATTGAACCTATAATTTACCGGGATCTTTTCCTGTTCCGGACTCTTGCTTCATTCTTGAATGGTATCAGTCTACAGAAACTAGGATGCAATGCAGAACTTATTGTTGATGAATTCGGGGAGAAGCTCTTGGAAGAGCTGGATTATACTCTGGTAATTCACAGACTATTACACTAAGTGTATAATGTTAAATGATTACCTATGTATTACTAGTGCTGAATAATTGTAAAGCAAAGACTTGTATACTTCCAAACATGGTTTTTTACAATAGTTGTCGTTGTCTCCTGAGATGGTAAGTCATACTAGCTCTATATATGTATACGTCATCACTCTTTGGATTGTTATGAGGAAATGTTTGATTAGTTTGTAATTTCTGTATAGATTTGGTTGGTGGTTTGCTTATCTACAAAACATGTGTTGTTAAGCATTCATTTGGGTTGAAATAAATTCTTGTGTGGCTTGTGCAAATATGCTTTTAGCACTGAGGCAATGAGGCTACGTAATAACTAGACTAGAACTGGATTTCATTGATTCCCAAGCTTAACCTGTTGGTTTTGTTCTGGTAATTTAAGGTTTTTTATGTACAGGTTGATTGGGATCAAATGTTGTGAACTTGGAGCTGCAGAACATCCTTGGGCATTTATGTTTGCATCTCTCCTGAGTTAGAAGCTCCTGATTCATGGAATTGTTGCTGCTGGTGTTCCTGAAGTTGTTTCCCAACATGTTGCCATCTACATTCCAAGACAAAATGAAAGAACAGGTGCCTTATTGTGATATACATCTCTACAAAACTTGTTTATTTTTTGCAGACTTCATTTTATGTGACATAAAACTTGTTTAATGCGAACCTTAACCTGTAGGAAGCACTGAAAAGGAAGCTTACTGCCTGGATTGAGTATGCGAAATTTCTTCAGGACACAGCCAGAGAAATGGCTAAGGAAGTTCAAAATTCACCTAGTGGAGAAATTAAGAAGACAGCAGAAGATCTTGATGATTTTTTGAGCAAGGTAGGCAGTTTTGCAGCGACCTTGATCTTGGGTTTTTTCTGTAGGTTTCTAAACTAAAACTAAGTTAGAGTTGATATACATTTAAATGTCTTTAGTGTCTTATCTGTAAAGCCATGGAATGGGTTAAGTTCCTTTCCTTTGTAAATGTTTTGATGTTTAAAACATGTATGAATGTATTAATGAACAATTTTGTATGTGAATGGTTTTAGGAAATCATATTTATGGCACATGGAATCACTGACTGAGACCAGGTCAAAGTCTGACTGACCTTGTTTTGACCAGGTCAAAGTCTGACTGACCTTGTTTTGACCAGGTCAAAGACTGACTAGGTCAAAGTCAAGGTCGGTCTTCTTTGACTTGGTCATTTTTTTTTACTTCAGTAAAAAATTTCGCAACGGTTCAGCTGGCGTTGCATCCAAAATGGGCTGTAACGGGCCCCAAACCGTTGCATTTTCCGTTGCAGCCCAAAAATCGCAACAGGGACAAAGCCGTTTCGAAATTTTGTTACACCACCTTTCGTAACAGCCGTTGGACCGTTGCGACCAGGAATAGCAACCTTCCAGGGTTCGTTGCGACCAGCAAAATATGGTGTAGTGGTAGCCAGTTCGCTTGGAGGGTTGGAATTGGTCTATGCTACATCCCAGACCGAAGTCTTATAGTAGGCTAGTGTTTGTAGACAGTTTGTACTGTGCGGTTTTCAATCTGGACGAGGTCCCGAGGCTTTTCTACAGGTTGTAGTTTCCTCGTTAAAAAAATCTCTGGTGTCTTGTGTGCTTTACTTTCCGCATTATATTCTCTGATTATATAATTAAAGCAAACACAAGAAGTACGTTATTATAAACCTGATCGTTGTCCTCAATCCATCCCTTGGATTTACCAAGACCCTGTTTTGCGTTGGACTGATCCTTGTGATCCAAACTCAGGTTAACGGATCTGGATATTGATTTTTGAGATCGTCCAGATCTGACCATAAGTCTCATGAGCCCAAACGAAAAGTTAGTAGCTGCAAGATAAACCCTGAGTTCTTCGCCGTGCTCTAGTGGCTGAATGGCTGGTAAAGTAGCGAGATATCTTTTGATTCCCTGAAAAGCAGCTTCATGATCCTCGGTCCAATTGAATTTTTCTCCCTTTTTAAGGATATTGAAGAAGATCTTGCATTTGTCGGAGAACCTTGAGATAAACCTGTTGAGCGAGGCTAGAGTTCCATTGAGTCACTGAACATCTTTCACTGTTACAGGAGAGGATATGTCTCTGATATCTTGGACTTTTGCCTGATCTTCTTGAACACCATTTTTTGTGACCACATACCCCAAGAACTTCCCCGAAGTGACATCGAAAACACATTTTGCTGGGTTTATCTTCAACTTAGTGATTCACATATGATCAAATATTTCTTTAAGGTCGTGCACATGAGTCTGTTTCGCTTTTCTCTTCACTAACATATCATCGACATAAACCTCCATGGTTCTCCCAATGCATTTTTCGAACATCTTATGGGCCATTTCTTGGTAAGTAGCGCCGGCATTTTTCAATCCAAAGGGCATTCTTGTGTAACAAAATAGTCCTTTAGTGGAAAAGAAAGATGTATGTCGCTGATCTTCTTCTGTCAGGGGTATATGATTATATCCCGAATAACCATCCATGCATGATAATAATTCATGTCCTGACGTAGCATCCACAGTCTGGTCAATACTCGGCAAAGGAAAATTGTTCTTTGGAGAATCCCTGTTGAGGTCGCTAAAGTCAACGCAGATTCGTACTCCCTTGTTTTTCTTTAGTACTACCACCATATTCGCTATCCATTCTGGATATTGTATTGGTCTGATGATGCCCGAAGCTCTCATTTTGTCTATCTCAGCTTCCACTGTCTCCTTATATGCTGGAGCCAATTTTCTTATTCGCTGCTTGAAAGGTCTAACCTTTGGATCAATGTCCAGCCTGTGGCATGCTAATTCTGGGTCAATGCCCGGCATCTCGTCCATTCGCCAAGCAAAAAAATCAATATATCTTTCAGCAATGCCTCTAGCTGTGATGATTCTTCTTCGCTCAGTAAAGTACCAATTTTTACCATTTTAGGATCATTCACTTCCCGATGTTCACATCTTTAGTAGGCTCCACAGCAGTAAAATGCAATTCTGGCTCTCCTATCGGCGAAGGTTCCTTTAATTGCAATAAAGGCGCTGCTACGGACTTCGCAGAAATTTCTCCTTCTTTCAAAGATTGGACATATATTGATGGATCGGCGACAAACTCTTTGATATCCTTCTCTTTGAGGACTTCTTTCCCTTGTCTTTTTTTGTCATTCAACCTTGCTTTTCTGGTTTCACGCATCTGAACGTCCACTTCATTACAATCCTTTGCCTCAGCTAGGTCTCCAATATATTCGGCGACTCCTTTGGGTGTTGGAAATCTCAGACGTTGATGGTAAGTAGAGGGTACCCCTTTCAAACTATGTAACCAAGGTCTCCCCAAGATGGCATCATATGGCGATTCAACGTCTACGACACAAAAGGTAGTGTCTAAGATCAATTCTTTACAAGTGACCACTTTTAATGTAACTTCGCCTTTAGGTTTAGATGCAATCCCATTAAATCCATAAATATTATACTTCGACGGCACCAGCGGTTCTATATGCGAATCCTTTAAATCCATAGCCTGATAAGCTGAATGGAAAAGAATGTCCACCGAACTTCCTGGGTCAATAAGCATTCTGGGGACCTTGAATTTCCCCATTTGAATTGTCAGAACCAAGGGATCATTATGACTTCTTCCTTCAGCTTGCACATCTTCAGCAGAGAAACACACACGAGCTTTTATCAAATCCAACAACGGTGTTTGTTTGACGGCGACACTACAAATTTCCCTTCCTTCTCTATCACGCGACTTCTTCCTTCAGCTGGCACATCTTCAGCAGAGAAACACACATGAGCTTTCATCCAATCCAACAACGGTGTTTGTTTGACGGCGCCACTACAAATTTCCCTTCATTCTCTATCACGCTTATGTACTCTTTGACAGAACATTGTTATGAAATTCATCTCTAGTAATTCTTGAGTGCACTATAGAGAAACAATCTAACTCCATAAGGTCTCGCCCAACTTTCACCTCGAACACGTTTGGTATAGGGATAGCCTGGATTAGTTGTACCATAATTGGTGGTGGTGGTGGTGCAACTCAAAAAACTCTTGGAATTTTCCTTGGCGAATGAATCAATGCACTTCTCGCTGTACTCCAGTACAATTTTCCGTAGAATGGTCGTGAAACTAATGGAATTTGCAGAACATAGTGGTATTTGTCGGAGGATATTGAGGATTTCCCCTGTTATAAGGGTATCGAATGTCGTTTCTGCAGATAGAATTCTCAATCTGCCCCCAAGCATCAGTATAAGAAATACGAAGCTTTGGAAGGGTGGCATCTTGAAAGTTTTGCTGACCTCCTTTGCGATCGCCGAACTTTGTATTGTCGTTGTTATATCTCCTATCTCCATTTCCAGATCGTCGATTGTCACGTCCACCTCTGTCATCATTGCTTCCTCTGATATCTTTCTTATCTCTGTTGTCATAGTTATCTCGCTTATTTGAGTTCCATTACTGGTCACTGCTAGACTGATGTTGTGCTTGCTTCTGTGAAGTTTCTGGAACTACAATCGTCGAAGATGAAATTTTTGCTAGTCGTTGTTGTTCCATTTTAAACCATTCTTTCTTTATTTCTTCTTATTCGGCAGAGGAATAACTGTTAATAGAATGAATTTGCTTCGTCTTCTCTTCTTCTGTTGGAGTTCTTCTTCTTGAATATCTTCAAATTCATCCACTCATTCTGCTTAGCTCGTAGCGTCTTCATGTCTTTTGGAGTATCCCAGAACAGAGCTTTAAACATTGGATCATTCGACTCCATGGAGCTAATAAATGCTCGAATTTTGTCTTTGTCGGAGTCTGCTGGACCTACTTCGCTGCTGAGTTTTCTACATCTTGTAATATGACTCTTGCATGTCTCTGAATGTCTCTTCTTGCAAGAAAACAATTTATCCACCCCTGGACGGCCACGATTATTCTGGATGTAAGTCACCAAGAATAATGCTTCTAGCTCTTTGAATGTACCGATTGACTCTGCCTCCAAAAAGTCTAACCAAGTCAGTGCATCTTCTTTGAGTGCGGCAGGAAATGGGGTTGAGATGGTAAACATAGATGTTTGGAGCATCAATTTACTAATCAATGTAAATAAACATTCTTTAGAGGAGTGTGCACAAAATTGGACTCATTCTTTTTTGTATGTGATTGGCTGACATGTTAAGCTCCTGGGCAACTTGGCTACCCCCTGAGTTGGTTAGAGATAATTTTTGACCGATTGTGCATTACGGTATCATCGAAAAACAAAAATACACAAATAATTAGTTGAATCAGATCTGACTATGAAAATAAACACATTTGGAAAACTTGAGTAAGATCCAGATTAGTCAGGTGATTTCAATCAGATTCAGACAAATCAAACCCAGCCGAGCCAGATCCAGTAAAAGAGAAACAACATGATTGTATCTTGGATCCCTAGGGTGCAACAACTTGGAGTGCCAAAGCTCACGGCTGATAAGTTTTCCCAGCACCCTAGCCGCTGTGGGCCCCAGGTCAAAGAGGTCTCTCCTAAACTGGGTTCCTCGTATCTCAACTCTCAAGGTTTGAACTTTAAAGGGTTTAGACCAGAAATCTCTGCTTGTTCAAGAAGTTCCATGGAAGACGTGAAGTTGAGAATGAAAATGATCATGAATTGGTAATGAGTGAAGTTCATCTTGGTTGCCCTCCAAATTTCTCTGGTCCTTACATTTCTCACTTCACCTTCCCTTTCCCTCCACCAGGTTAGACAACATCTTATCATTCGTGGTTATTTTGAGAAAATACTAATACATGTGTTATTCTAAAAAAGGGTTTCAATTGAATTGTAATTTGTTCATCTTTTCTTTGGATTGTTATATAGTTCATTAGGATGCTCTAAAAATGGATTGCTATATAGATCATATGATATTTTTATTTGAAGTGTTTTAAAAAGTGGGTTTCAATTGAATTGCAAGTTATTCACCCTTTACAGTAATTTGTTTGATTGTTTTAAGTAGTGTTGTTTGCAAATTACTTTGTAGTACTGTAAAATTTGTTGTGGAAATAGTGCTGTATTGGTAGTAATTTACTTTGTAGTTCATGATGTTGTATTTGATGCAGAGGTGAACACACAAAGTGTTGTGGTAAATGGTGAAGAAAATTTGCCATGTCAAATGATGAGTTTAGATGAAGATGGTGATCTTGTTTTACCTAGACGTACCAGTAAGTCCTTTTAAGGTTTGCCGTGAATTTTCTTATGTGTATGAATCTCCAACCTTGTTTGATTCGCAAACGCCGAAATGCTTATTTGCTGAATCTCGTACGAGCATATGACTGTGAAATTAGTTGGAACAAATTGATGGTATTGGTCTTTTCTTTAAGATGAATTTCTTATCCTTTTTGTGCAGAACAGACACATAATGTTCGAATGACTATCCAGCATAGTATCACATCATCAATTCCAACTGTTGGATTGCAGGTAATGCATGAATTACAGTGATGAATTGTGGTTGATCAATATCTCAGTTCTCTCACATATTTCCCCATGTTAGGTGTGGAAAGCAGAACTTGTATTGGCTGATTTCATGTTGCATAGTATGTTCTCTTCATCTGACTTTGACGGAGTTGTTGTTGTAGAACTTGGCGCTGGAACAGGTACCTTACCCACTGTTCGGTCATATTGAACTTGACACATAGTTAGCTACAGATGCTGAGTGCATTATCTGAATCATTGAGTTTTTTAATTATCTTTTGTGGTTGGTCTTCTTATCTTGCATCATTTTCTATATGGTGTTTGATTTCTGCATAAGAGACTAGTTGATCTCATATTGCTAAATCAGTAGTATGTCTTTGGCCTCTTGGCTGGAGTTTGTGAAACGTAGAGTGAAAGGTTTTGATCCATTGGGGTTCACAAGTTAAATTGGGAAGTAAGAAATTTTTATGAAGGTAGTAAGTACACCACTTGGCTTTTCTTCTTGCAAGAAATGGTTAAAATAATGTTCTCACCAGATGATTCGTCCATTTGAAAGACATTCTGGCTAAATTCTTGAAATTTTCCCAGAGAACGTTTTTAAGTTCGTGTAGGATATGCCTACCGAGAACTTAGCAAACATGTATGGCTGTTATGAAGCTTTATCTGACTTAATAGCATATCATTGAAAGGAGAGTATTCACTTTGTGACAGGATTTTATCTCGATGTCTTTATCAGGGTTGCTTGGTATACTACTGGCACGTGTTGCTAAGACTGTTTTCCTAACAGGTATGCAACACTGGGTTTGACTAGATTTCTTTTTTTGTATTACGGTATTTGGTATACGTACCACATTAGTTCGGAGGAAATGGTTTCTGAATGTTCTGGAGAAAATGAAGGCTAGTGAAGTTGAAGTTTTATAAAGAAGAATGATGACGTTTCATTTCGTTTCTGAGAAACTCCTTTCGAAAGCACTCTTATAACAATGGTCTCCTGATGCATTTTCCTACTAGACCATGGCAAAGATGTACTCAAGAACTGTGCGCTGAATGTTCATCTGAACTCCGAGATATTTAAAGAACATGCAACTTCAGTATTTGTACGTGAAGTTGATTGGTTTGATTCGTGGCCACCAGAAGTTAAACAATGCCATCCGTCTGATGAAAGGTAAAGTACGTTTTTATGTGTTGATTCTGCTTGCCATCATTCATTTGGCTTGTGCAGTTATATCGTCCCTGGTTTAGCTAATTTTTGTCATTTTTTTTATGCTTTCCATTGCGGTGCATGACATGTCTGTTTCTTAAATTATTTATATTGCAGATTTTCATGGACCCCATCAGAAGTCGAGGAAGCAGAGAAAGCTTCGTTGCTCTTAGCTGCTGATGTGATTTACAATGATGATTTAACTGATGCATTGTTCGGCACGTTGCAAAAATTGATGTCACGAGGATCCACAAAGGTACTAATTATGCAAAAAATAAATTTAGTGATATTTGAGAAAGCTAAACTTTGCACTACCATCTGGTTGGCTCATAAGTTGAATATCATTACATCTTCTTCTTTTTTCCTGTTTCAGGTGTTATATTTAGCTCTGGAAAAGCGGTACAACTTCAGTCTCAGTGATCTTGACGTCGTTGCCAATGGGTATTCATGTTTTAAAAGTTATCTGAAGGATGAAATAGGTAAGCCTTCTAAAACTCGCTAGCAAGAGCAGCTCATTGAACAATTTTTGTTAACTTTATGCTATAAAATTTGGAATCAATGGATTGCAGAATTCAGTTCACTCGAGAACAGTAAATTGCCCTGTTTTGTTGGTAAACTCATCGATCTAACGGAGATTCCGCAGTATGTGAGAGAATATGATAGAGGAAATGATGTAGAAGTTTGGCAGATCAGATACATCTCACCTTGTAATTCAATTGGTTAAACCTTTTTACTTGCACTGGTAGTTCATTTTCCTTTTCTTTTCACTGTGTACCCCAAGAAATGTTTCCTTTGTCTGTTTTAAGATACATGCGAAAAAAAGGAAAAAGTATCCTAAAACGGCACTTTGACGGTGAACTGAAATAGTAGATGGAGTTACTTTGTCGAGCCCCTTTGTTGTGCCTAAATTTTGTAACTTGTTCATTAAACTAACTGTATGACTCTCTGGTATCTTAATGCTAGCAATGGAAGTGAGCCCAGCATTCAGAGCACAGTTCATGCATCTTCAGTCAACAGTAAGTAGAATAAAAAGTCACTGCCAGAACAGCAAAATTACATCCATGCATATGCCTTTTTAAGGTTTATCATTGCCACTTGCCCATACTGTGCGCCCTGATTTGGAGGCTGCAAAGAGGCCGACTATGGGCGCCTGTTTATCTTTAACAACACCAAACTAAGCGGAGGTAAATTTTCTTTTCCTACAGTCACGGTATAATCCATGATTCGTGTTCAAAGAGTTGTGATTCTGGGGCTTCACCTTCTACTTTTACTTCATCTATCCAGTTGAACATTATAAGGGGTGTCAAAAAATGGTGAAATGTCTAAGTAACCCTTTACACTTATTACACCCCATTTATAAATTATACTCTAACCTAACCCTAATCTAATATCTTTCCAAATCTACTACTTTTTCTTAATCTAATTTAAATCAAAAACCAAAAACATAAAAACAAAAAAAATCTGAGAATCAAAAATTTGTGAATCAAAACCTTGTTTACTCCTTCAAAACCCTCAAAATCCATAAGCTTTCTCAACTTTAATGGATTCAACCCATAATAATGAAGCAGTGGATGAGGAAAGGTAAGAATCTAAACCCATGTCTCGGTTTTTCATTACTTAGGTTAGATTCTATCGAAATCAATAAAAAAAAATGAACCAGAAAGACTTACGGCCACTTGAAACTCATCGTTCTCAGCCTTAAGTAGCAGTTACGGCTTGGATCTATATAACAAGTAGCCGTAACTCAATTTACGTCTGCTACTTACTAGCCGTAACCTAAGTTACGTCTACCCTTTACTAGCCGAAGGTCATGAAAGTTACGGTTAACTTACTTACTGGCCGTAAGTCTTGTTAATCTCACAAAAACTTTGTGTCGCAAAGTTACGAGTCGTAAGTCATTTTTATGGGTCGTAACTTAATTTACGTCTTGAAACATTTTATCGTTGTTAGCCGTAAATTGTAGATAAACTTACGGCTAGTTCTGTATGCCGTAACTAAAGTTACGGTTTGCTTTTTAGGTGTAAGTCTAACTTACGGCCTGTGTTGTTGGCCGTAAGTAGCTTCAGAAAATCAAAAATCAAAAATCAAAAATCAAAATTTTCGATTTTTTTATATACTTTGAAGGGATTTGAGGTTGAAAAACTTTATTTTATTTTATTTTGATTTTTCAAAATTATCCTAATCATAATTAGTTTTATTAATTAACACTAATTCTTCCCTCACTGATTTTGTTTAAAAAAATTGTTAAGTTTTTGAAAAATCATGTCTTAAGTTATTTTGTTAATCATGCTTTAATTAATTTGATTATCAATTTAGTTAAGTTAAGTTAATCATGTCTTAGTTAAACACTAAACATTATGGGCAAATTTGGTATTAAAAAACAAATTACATAGGGGGAGAGCCAAAATATGCTATGTGGAGCCAATTATAGAAGGGCTTCACTTTTTCTTGAAGCCCCAGAATCACAACTCTGTTCAAATCCGTGTTTCAAACATCCCAGAGCCTGTTTGCACCGCCGCGGAATCTCGCCAATAAAGGCGTCGAATCTTTTCATTCACTCTTCACGTTCTTCCCATCTTAAACCCTGAAAGTTCTCGTCTAATTTCTCTTTTCTAATGGCAACCATGGCAACTACCCTTACTTCATCGCCACTTTCTAGAGATGTAAGCGTAACCATAAGAAATGTTATCAATCTGGAATTACTTAACGTTTTTGTTCTCGAATCCAAACCCAACCCTTCAATAAGGTCATGGCATCATTTTTTTTCACTCGTCCGAATTTTTACATTTTGGCAAATAGTATTCAGATGAAAGGAAAGAACAATTCCAGAGATTAGCGGCTGCACGCATCTGACTCCGTTGATGCTTTACTTGAGCAGCTTAATCTTGTAGACTTTACTTGAGCAGCTTCACAGTCCATATGTCCGGTCCTTGTACAGTTACTTCAGTTACTACCAACCAATCACTAATAGTCCAACCAAGCCGATGCAACATGTGTGATACAAGAGTGAGTAATTAAATAAGAAAGCTGATTCTGGGGCTTCGGAAAAAAGTGATGCCCTCACTTTTACTTCAAATGTCCAGCCCGTCATTATAAGAGGTGTCAAAACATCGTGAAATGACTAAGTAACCCTTATACTTATTACACCCCCCTTACAAATTATAACACCCCACTTAATATTTTTTTCTAATCTAATTTAAATCAAAAACCAAACATATCAAAACTTAAAAATTAAAACATCAAAAAATTTCCCCTTCTTCTCTCTTCTCCTACTTCACTTTTCTCCTCCAAAATTTTCATTTTCAATTTTTTGATCATGGATGCAACCAACAATGGTGGAACAATGGAGCAC
>JAJJMA010020529.1:1362-12456 GCA_023529015.1 Papaver nudicaule | reverse complement strand
CATACTTTACCCTCTAAATTCTCTTTATTGTTTTACACCTAAAACACGTGTATCAAATATTTTAAAGTGATTCTACTCATACCTGATATGAAGCTTCTTCTTAACTTTTAATTACTCCCCCTAACTTGATACTTTGAAAAAGTACAGCAAGTAAGCACATGATGTTCTCCCCCTATGGTTATGAGTATCTTGAAGGGAGAGACCTAAGAATTTTTCTCACAATTTATCTTTCTTCGATAGTTTTTCCAAGCGATTGTGAGGCATTCATTATATGAGAAAGTTTATAGTTAAATTCTTCAAGTGTTTGTTCATCAGACATGCAGAGATTTTCCCATTCCGAGGGGAGAATTTGAAGTCTTGCTTCTTTTTCTGAATTGTTGCATTCAAATACAGTTTGTAGAATATCCTAGGGTTTCTTTGCATTATTATATGTAGCAACTTGTTGTTAAAGTTTTGGGGTTATGGCGTGTATAATGGCATTGAGCGCATCATAATCTATCTTTGCATTTGCTCTTTCTGTCTCGGCATATTCCAAAGGGGTTTTATCTCGTTCGGTATCATCGTTTTTTACAGTGGGTATGGTAAAACCATCAATTACGTAGATCCAATACTTAAAATATCGTAATTGAAGAAAAGAGCGCATAACAGATTTCTACCATAAATAGTTTGTACCATCGAAGGCTGGTGGTACATGAACGTTCGTAGCATGAATGTTCATAGTTCACGAATTTGTCAAACACAGACAGTTAGGTCTTTCAGGTGTTTGCCAGCTGTGATACCAATTGAAAAGGATGGGATACCAAGGTACACCACCAACTTTTGAATTCGTGAACCTAATTGATTAGGTTACTTGAACGATATCACAAATTAATTTTCAAGTAACAACCCGAGTACATTCTTTTTTCAAGAACCGAATCCTGACAAGAACGAGTTTTTCTAGATCTCAACAAAGATGGATTCACTCAAGGGTTTGGATCAACAAACTTGCAATACTTTAATTATATATATCAGAGACAATATAATGCGGAAGGTAAAAGTAATGCAAGACACTAGAAGTTTTGTTAACGAGGAAACCACAACAACAGAAAAACCCCGGGACCTAGTCCAGATTTGAACACACACAATATTAAGCTAGACGCTGGCCTACTATCATACTTCGGACTGGAATGTATCGAGACTGAATTAACCGTCCAAGTAACTCAACTACCGTTGTTCTCCTACGTCTCTTGACTCCCGCAGAAGCCTATGCACTTGATTCCCCTAGTCGTCGTCCTATGCCTAAGAGTTGTTCCACTTCCCTTCGTGAAGACTAGCGCTACCCTGCCTCTAACAGGACGCCTAGTTGTACTCGATTTTCTTTCAACAAGAATACAATAGGTGATTTCCTTTAGACTTAAAGTCAAGGTTAATGGAAATCGATATACTGATTATGGCTTATTGATCTAGCTAACCAGTTTGACCTCGTAACGCGTGATGAACTCGATATTAAACCTATTTCGTGAATTGCGTTATGGAGCTTCTAGGACTTATAACACCGAGTGTTGCAATACGAAGCTTCTATCAAATATTTGGCTTTTATTGATTGAATTGACCGCAACAAAACAATCGACCTAAGATACATGATCAGGAATATTAATTCCAACCTGTGCTTCACGATCCTCAAGTGAAGTCTTTCAATTGTCTTAGTCCAAGAAAATGACTTCGAGATGACGACCAACCTTTATGCAAGGATACACAGATGTGTAGAGGATCGGTTTGTATCTTGCAGTCATCTATTTATATTGATCATCAATGGAGGCTTTGTTTAAAAGTTAAGTAACCTTGAGTAGGGATCAAGCAAGTTTCCGAACTTATAAAATTCCATAGGCTGGCTTTGAGGTCCAACTCAATCTTCTTCTAACCCGTTGGTAAAAACCTAAAGGTCGTGAGAAGACTCGCCTTGATCAAATTGGTTGCAATGGCTTAGCAAGTAAACCATGATATAGGGTCCGTGTAAATATACATGGACGTGAAAGACTATTGTGGACAAGATCTCCATGGGCCTTAAAAAGAACGAGTTCGAAAATCTATTCAAACAAGGCAAAAACTCCTAAAGAAAGTTTTTATCCATGGCTTATATGAACGCGTTCATGGAGCAGTTTCGGAGTTTAGGAGTTTTCTGAACTCTATATGAACGCGTGAAACTACTTCGAGTTCAGGGATTTCCCTTCCAACTATATGAACGCGTTGGTTGTTCAGGTATAATTCGAGAACTAGCTCCATTCCCACATTGTTCTTATGCACTGGTCACTAGGAAAACCTAAGTGCCGAAAAAACTAGTCTTAAATCCTTCGAGATCACTATAATCAATAACATAGACTAGTTATTTGATAGATTTGGTAAATACGAAGCCAAAAGGAAAACCTTTCTAAACTTTCGATGAGGACGATAGATATCAAGTGTGTAAGCTCCGGTCTTCATCTTCAGTGATCTTCGTCTCGAATAATTAAGATATCCTAGTCTGAAATGATATTGTAGACTAAATCAAGGATTGTGTTTTGTCATCTAAACTTGACAACTGACTTGAGATAGCAACGCCAGTGGGTTCAACCGAGCTATACTCCAACACAGTCGTCTTACGCTTTTGTATTTCAGGGAATCTTTGACAAAAAGTTGTGGTTACTTAATAGTCAGAGGGTGTGATACTTGGCGTTCAAAATGTTACTACGACTATACACATGCTCTTCTGATAAAATTTGTTTTTTCACAGTGGAGATTACGATCTGTTTTTTTATTAAAGGAAGTGATTTTATGATGACATAACTCCTATAGGGGAAAGATACAATGAGACTAAGTTGACGAATCCTTCGGGGATGATTTAACAGAATCTTTTTGGAAATTTTCCTATATTTTTGGCTATTAACTGTGCTTCTTATGGAAAAAATTCATTTTTCTGATAGATTTTGCATTGTGGGAGATCTTTTAGAAAATTCTTCAGGAACTCAGGGAGTTCAGGTTGTTATTTATCAGATTACCACCTTTGAAATCAGTATTAAGAAGCGAGATTTTTAATGAAACGAACTTGGTTATAACCAACTTTCCCGTCAATTCCACCCTAAACTCGATAAATATTGTGTGCTCAACTGAACTCCTCAGCTCAAAGGTCCGTGCTTCCTTTGAGGTCCTTTTTCAGATGTCAGGTCCATAACTCAGGCTATTAATACCTGATTGCTTAGGCCCTGTCTATGTTATCCTTTCAATAGGTAACCATCGGACCTGAATTATATTTTGTTATCAACGACAACATAATATACGATGATGTTGTCTACCTTATGTTTTAGGTGTAAAACAATAAAGAGAATCTGAGGGGTAAAGTGTGAAGTTGTAATGGTATTCGAGAGGTCAAGATCGAACAAGACTCGCCTAAACCAAGAAATGGCCGTTCGAGTATTGCTTCAGTTACAAGAAGAGGAAATAGGGTTGGTTTAAGGGAGGGAAGCCGAGAAAGATGAGATCAGAGAATTGCTATGATTTATGTGATGTTGTGAATAAAGTTGCTAAAAGAATGGATATTCAGTTCTCACCAGATATTGAATGCTGAATGAGAAGAGTTAATCAATTA
The DNA here is from genome assembly GCA_023529015.1 of Papaver nudicaule. Taxonomy (NCBI): domain Eukaryota; kingdom Viridiplantae; phylum Streptophyta; class Magnoliopsida; order Ranunculales; family Papaveraceae; genus Papaver; species Papaver nudicaule. Next base: position 8,855 of record JAJJMA010020529.1, on the reverse strand, counting down.
TCGATGATATGAATTGATTGTACTGCACTGAATTAAACTGATTGTTCTGATGAACTTGTTGAACTTGTTTTCCAAACTGGTCGAGTGACCTATTTATATCAATATGATTCCAACTGATCTCGTAAGAAGTGGAAGAAATGGAAGAGTGGGAGAGTGGAGTAAGTGGGTCCAACTGTTAAGAGTCTTGCGCCTAATATTAGGGAAGACTAACAACCCACTTTCTCATCCCATCTTTCTAGCAACGATCACACGACTTAGTTTCTTTCCCGCTGAGTGATTGAACCGTTGCAATCACACGTGCCGTAGACCACCAAACCAAAACCCTAAAGAATATACCCCCATGTAACTTACTTGATTCTCGTAAGATTTGTTAAGTGTTGAATATTTGTTAAGTCAAAGCTGACTAAGTGCACGTCGTACCAATTACTGGTAAACTTAGGACTTTGCATAAAAATAGAGAATTAAGCGATAAACTTGTGTATCTCTTTTAGGCTTGGTCTAAGGATTGAGCCGAGCAATCGCCATTTAAACCAGTGAGAATAGTCTAAGGATTGAGCTATGCAATCTCCATTTAGACTGAGGGAATTTCAGCAACCCTCTGTGGCAATAGTCAAATAAATACGACTTTCTATATGCCATAAATATGAGAAATTGGCCTGTGGCATATAATGCACAATTCCCCTGAGTAATAGAGACATATGAATGTCCAAGATAATATAAGTCATAGCTATGAGCCATGATTAAGAAACGTAGCACTGATTATAGAAGCAAGTCTATAATCAGGAGAAACGTCAGGTTATGCTAACACAGCGTAGCCACAACCAAAATGCATGAGCATTGCCAATACAAGGCCTAAAGATAGGACACATGAATGGTAACAAGATATATTACATAGCATAGTAATCTTATTAGGAAGTTGACTATAAGATGTATAGGGATGAACCATAACATTACGTCATATTCAGTTTTCAAGACAGTTTGCACGTCACTTACTCTAAAAATCTCCCAGGCCAGCCTATATTTCTAAAAATTATGAAATTTTAGTATGTCATGGGAAACTCGCTGATTAACAACTTTCATGAAGGAAACTAGAATATCATGGATTAGACCGTGTCAATCGTTCTTTGAAGTAATTCGTAATCTGTCAGATTTCCGAATTTGATTAGGAAACTAGAATATCATGGATTCAATAAAGACCATAACCAACTAGGACTTGGATGTGGAGCCCATAAGTAGAGGTAGCTCAAAGATTAAGAAGTGGGACCCTCAAGCTATGGCGTGTGATACAAGTGGGCCATAGTATTGTTTTATAGCCAACTTATAAAAGCGGGGTCTACAAGAGTTATGACCAATGATGAAAGTGGGGCTGTGGCAAGAGCCACGGCCAAGAGATGAAAGTGGGGTCGCGACTTAAATCCCAGCTAGGAAATAAAAGTGGGATCGTAGCCTATGCTACGCCCAAGCCCAAAACGTGGGGCCGTGGCATGAGCCACGGCCAAGGTAAAAGTCAGGGACGTGAGGAGATGGGACGGGATGGCCGTGTGGGCCAGACACATATGTTAGGCTAGGCGCGTGAGCTTGGATACGTACATGAGCAAGGATGCATGCACAAGGACGCTCGCATGAGCAAGGATTGGACTAGGATGCGTGCATGGGCTAGGATGCGTGTATGGGATGCGTGCAAGGATGGGATGGTGAACTAGCGTTTGTCGTATAGGCCAGTGGCCGTGCAGGCTAGGGCCATGGTGGCCAATTCTCTTATCCCTACTATAAATAAATTCATACCTTGCCTTGAGCCATTCACCTGATGACTCCAAGATGCCAGAAATTGATGCAAAATTACTCTTGCAACCTCCTCGCCAAAAACCACCATCAACACCTTATTGTTGGTTAGAAGAAAAAATCTATTTTAAAACGTGTTTTTGCACTAAATAATGCGGTTTTAACTCTAAACATGTCCACACTCGTCAAAACGTGTTACAGTAGAACCTCTATATAAGAATATCTCCAGGACCACGAAAAAAATATTCTTATATAGAGGTTATTCTTATATGGAGGTCTACCTTGGAAAGCTCAATCTTTTTTTGCTACACCTATACCTAGAAATATACATATGTATGCATGGGAACACACAAAAATGTACCTAAGTAATACAAATACTGATCAATTTTTGTTTAGTTGCACAAAACTCAACAATAATTAAAAAACTGATAAGCAAAACTATACGAGTGAAGCTATTTGTACTCAATTGTGGAAGAAAAAACATCGAATCCACTATGAATCAAAAAGATCTTACAAAATGGTTACACAAATCTCTACATCTTAAATTTTAATGTACGGCAAGACCTATACTATTTATATTATAGTGTCAATTATTCTTATATGGAGGTAGGTTACTTAAGATGGGACCGGAAAAAATTATGACTTATTCCAATATGGAGTTTATTCTTAAATATAACTGGCCCAAGTCGGGACCACAAAATTTTATTCTTATATGGAGGTTATTCCTATATGGAGTATTCTTATATAGAGGTTCTATATTAACAAAGTGAAGCCAAATTTCTGTATCCAAAGTGAAAGCCTGCCAGAGGTCTGTTTTGGGGCTCTGTGAATCAGGTGAAAAACTGAGTCAACTCAGTAAAAATTTTTTTATGCAAAATCTTTAGATTCAATCGTTCTTCTCATAACCTTGGAGAATTTCTTTGCTATAATCCTCAATGCCATGATTTGACTAATCTTCTGAATAAGTTTTATGTTGTTTCCAACCATTTCTTGAACTGTTTCTTTCAAGTTTTTAAATTTTCTTTTTCATTTTACTCCATGTCTTACTAAGTTTTGTTTTCCCCTAATGTGTTTACACCTAATGTATCCCCTTATGGCGTTTGCCATGCTCGTAGTTGTGGTCAAAGCGTTTGCAGAGTTTGTCATCAAGTTTGTCGAAACTTATGAGATTGTTTCGATTGCCATTGGAGACCGGTATTGGAAACCAGAGTACCGATCCAAAGAGGAAAATTCAAAATCTGTTGACTCATGTGAATGATACGTGTGAAGAGGGATTCTACAGTTTCAGAAAAAAGCGCAATTTCAAATTCAAATTTCTTTTTCCACTCGTGCCATTATGGTCAACATCTAGCTGTGAAAATAACCAGATGAGAAGAGATTTCCTAACCGAGAATATCTGCAATCACCAAGATATCTTGAGTCAAAAAAACATGGAAAATCAGGTAAACAAGGAAACCCTATATTTTTATGAAAGGATAAATATCAGTATTGGAAGAAGATCAAAAGCACAAAAAAAAAAAGAATTATCCTTCAGAAGGTAGAGAAGAAATGGCAGACACAGTTGCTGATCTTGCTGAGAAGTTTAAGAAAGCCATGATGGAACTAGGAGAGTCATCGGAAGCGGTTATTCTAGCAGGTGTTATTACCTGGAAAAACAATGTACCGTCTCTGGGTACTTTCGTAGCGCTCGAAGATCAAAGTCGAACAAGACAAGCCTAAACCAAGGATGGCCGTTCCCGTCTTGCTTCAGTCACAGAGAGGATAGAGGTTGGTCTAGGGAGGGAAACATCGAAGAAACTTGAGATCAGGTTGAGGATGTGATTTGGGTGTAAGAATTCAAGATCTCCGTCGTGAAGTCGACTGGAAATCTCCAAGGCTAGAAACGTGTTTCGATTCTCAGGTGTTTTCTCTGAGGCTCTGGTTGTTTCTGGATTGTGTGTTCTAGGTGTTCTGAACGTTCGTATGTTCTGCCTTGGAAAATAGAGGAAGCCTCTATTTATAGTTTGAACTCACCCTGATCTCTCGACAGAGAAGGTGGAAGCCGTGGAAGAGTGGAGGAGTGGAGGACATGCGTTGGTTTCCGTAACTGCCTGAGTCGTGTGGAACATGCCCACTCGCGCCATCTTCTCGTAACTGCCCACCATCTCCATCAGTTTCTTTCAACTGCCATAGACCGCCAGACCAATACCCCTAAAGTTATCCCCCTGTGTGATGTTTTGATGTCTCGAGCGAGTGATACGCGGATATTGCGTAATTGAGTTGAACAGAGTAGAGTCATACGACTAATTGTCGTGACCAACATGAGTGTAGTGCCTCCGGGACACGAGTATAGGAGTGGCCTTGGCTGTTTGGCCAAGGCCATGAGTGTTTGAATGCGCCTTGGTGCTAATTATGGTGGTGCCATGGCTCTTGGCGCCACGGCCTTGGCCTTTGGCCAAGGCCAACCTGTTGTGGCGCCATGGACTATGGAGCCACGGCCTTGGCTTTAGCCAAGGCCAATCTTAGACGCGCTTTGGCGTTAGTCGTGTTAAGGTGGCGCCAGGGCTTATGGCGCCACGGCCTTGGCTTCTGGCCAAGGTCCACTTGTTGTGGCGCCATGGACTATGGCGCCACGGCCTTGGCCTCTGGCCAAGGCCAGCCTGTTGACGGCTATGCTTCTCGTTATGGTCTTGGCCTTTGGCCATACTAAGTAGGTTTGTGGCGTTTTACGCCATGGCCTTGGCCTCTTGGCCAAGGCTAATTTTTGCGGATCCATGGTGGCTTCATGGTTTGTGGTGCCATGCTATGTGGCGTTTATGGCTTTGGCATCTGGCCAAGGTCGACTTTGGGCAGCCTGTGCCTTAGTCGTGGTGTGAGTGCTTATGCTACAACACACTTGAGGTCATGGCGTGTTTATCCATTGTATGCTAGACCATCCTGAACTTGGGATTAGGTCCGCTTAGGCCTGTTTAGGCTGGTGTATGCTTCTCAGAGAGCTCTGGACCGGCGTGGAGCTTCAATATTTTCGAGGTTTGCACCAAGACTCGTATGTTGAGTCGCATTTAAGAGGAAATCCATGAGATACGTCTTTGTTGATTCTTCACCGTGTACCATCAAGCGAGACCTGGCTCTGAGCATATTAATGGGTTTAATATGTTGGTGAGATCATTAGTACTGCTCTATGATATTACCCTCTCCACCGGAGTTATAAGAGAGGGCTCATAGAGAGTTTATTAGGCTCATGGAATGGGTTGCACTCTGAGCTATAGAGATGAGCCTGAATAGGCGATTGCTTTTAGTAAGACATGGTTTCGAGAGTGTTTTGACAATCTTGTCCCTCTCTCATTTTTTCACCATCTACAGCAGGGGAAGATGCTTCAGATGAGGAAGAAGAAAACCAGTGGGAAAAATGTCTCATTGGTACTGTAATTATTAAAGGAAATATGGGACGTCATACTGCAGAGAGTCAATTAAGAATGGCCTGGTCATTCATTCCTGAAGATGAGCTGAAGGTGTTTGAAATTGATACTAATGTACTAGTATTCAAATTCAAAAACAGGGAAACCCTGAGAAAAGTGTATCATGAAAGACCATGGAGTGCTGATGGAAGTTTAGTCATCTTGCATGAGTATAATCCTGTGCAAAAGTATCATGAATGGGACTGGGAACACCAGTACTTCTTGATTCAACTAAAAAACTTGCTATCGAAACATATGAACGTAAGAGCTGTGAAGGAGATGGGGGGACTGGTGGGTGAGGTAATTGCAATTGAACCAAAAGATGCAGTAACCTATAAAAGTGTGTGTCATCATTAATATTGGTAATCCACTAAGCAGAGGTGTGATGGCAATTACAGCCGCAGGAGTCACAAGATGAATAAGGTATTATATGAAAAGCAACCTCATGGAGTTTGTCAAGAATGTTTTATAATCAAACATAATAAGGGTGCTTGTAAGGCTGCTGCAGACTACTTAAAAATGGCTCACAAAAAGATATATGTCTTTGGTAATGTTGGTAAACTAAAAAAAAAACTCAAGTGGTGCAAACCATATGTGCTGGCCAAGTTCCCCAACAACAGTTGAGAAGACCATCAAAGCTGCTCCTTTTGTACCACCAAAAGATGGTATGATCATAGAATTTGTGAACAATTCAGAGATGGAAATGGAGGGAGCTGTCAGAATGAACAATGGACAGAGAAATGAGGTACAAATTCAATGATCACAACTGGTGCTGGAGAGGATATGGATATGAGTACTAATGGCAATCAAGAAACATCTCAGACAACTCACAGGGCCACAACAAAAGGGGACTTAGCAAGTGACACCAAGGGGAAAAATCAGGTCAGTCTATTTCAAAACTCACTAAATTTGTCTTCCAAAAATTGTGTTTTTATTTCCTTTCATTTTCCAATTCTCAAAGGTCTGAAAACTCAGTTTTACTATACAAAAAATACCCTGTTAGATATAGGAAAGATGAGAATCTTGGCATGGAATGTTCAGGGTTATGGGAACAAAGATACTAGGAACCATTTGAAGGATATTGCGAAAGCAAATGACCCCGATATTGTTTTTTTGAGTGAAACAAAATCCCATGCTAGCAAACTGAGAAGACTAATAAAACCTGTGAACTATCCAAATATGTGGTTATTGAATCCAATTGGTGCAAAAGGGGGCTTGTGTGTGCTATGGAAAGATGGCATTAATTTTAAAGTTGTAGAATCTAGGCTAAATATAATCAACTGTCTAGTAAAATTAGATGCTAGGGGAGACACCACTATGTTATCCTGTCTATATGGCACTCTTAATGATATTGATAAGAATAATCAATGGAATATGTTACATAGGCAGCTAACAATCATAATGGTAGCTGGGTAGTGAGAGGATATTTCAATTCCATCTTATCAAAAGAAGAAAAATAGGGAGGAGCAGTACCATCTCAAAGTCAACTAGATGGTTTTGTTAATCTTGTTGAATCTACAGGTTTAGCTGATATCCCACATTCACGTAACCTATTCACATGGTCAAATAAGAGACAAGGTAATGATATCATCTTTGACAGGCTGGATAAAGCTATGGCTAATTCAACATGGACTAGTATGTATCCTAAATCTTTATTATATCACTTAACACCATTTACCAGCGATCATGTACCAATTTTACTTACTAGTACCGTTGAGTCTAGTGTAGCCAAGAAACCTTTTAGGTTCAACAAATGCATGCTTAGAGATTCTTCATGTAAATAAGTAATAGCTGAACAATGGGCACACAATACTCCTGGATCCACTGCATTCAAACATAGTAAATCCCTGTTTTATGTTAAAGATGGCATGAGGAGATGGAACTTTAGTCATTTTGGCAACTTCAATCATCAAATAACTAGCATTAAAAATGAAATTGATCTTGTCACTAGTCTGCCAAACACCACTGCTAATATACATAAACTAGAAGATTTAAGCTCTAGACTTAAGTACTGGTATGATGTTAGGCATGACTACTGGAGCCAAAGAGGTCAGGATGAACAGCTAGCAAGGGATGATAGAAACACTGAATATTTCCATGAAAGAGCAAATTATAGAAAGAGAAAACAATTTAGGCATTTGCCTCACTGATAGGAATGATATTGCTGATGAACTTAGACAACATATTGTGAGTATAAGTAAATCTGGAAAAAAAAAAAAAAAAAAAAAAAGGGGGATACCGAGATACACCACCAACTTTTAGTTTTCGTGAACC
>JAJJMA010020526.1:0-10566 GCA_023529015.1 Papaver nudicaule | reverse complement strand
GAGGAAATTATGATGGGCGAGATAAGCAAGACAACAGGGGCGGAAATTATGGACGAGGAGGAAGAGATAACCGGCGAAATGGGAATGGAGACAGAAGATATAATGGGGATAATAGAAAGTTTGGCAGAGGCAACCAGCAACCTTTTCAAGATGCTACTTTGCCCAAGTTGCGTGTTTCTTATACAGATGCATTTGGTCAGATTGAAAGTTCAAATTGTAGGGATGAAATCCGCTATCCTTATAACAGAGGAAACCAAGGGTCCCACCAGCCAATACCAATTCCTTCTGTCAATTTCACCAGTTCCATGGCCACTCAACAGAGAATTGTACCGGCGTACAGCAAGAAGTCCATCGATTCGTCAGTATGGGAAAATTTCAGGATTTCCTAGAATTGCCGCCGCCACCTCCTCTCATGGTCCAGCCAATTCAAGCCATTCCAGTCCACACTCCAAATGTGTATGAGGTTAAGGTTGAGCGAGATTTAATGGAATTAGATTGCTTTTCCATTGTGCATTCAAAAATTACCAGGGATGAATTTCATGATAATGTCATGTCTCGAGTCCATAAGCGAGATAGAATGGGAAATGAGATTTGTAGTGTCGCCGCTAAGCAAGAGCCGTTGCAGGAATGGATGAAAGCATGTGTTGGATTCTCTGCTCAAGAGATTCCACCAGAAGGAAGAAATCATAACAACCCTTTGGTTCTTACTATTCAGATGGAAGGCTTCAGGATGCCGAAGGTGCTCATTGACCCGGGTAGTTCTGTGGACATCCTCTTTAACACTGCCTTTGAGGCGATGAGAGCGAAAGACAAGAAAATACCCTCGCCGACGGTATCCTCTTATAACATTTATGGATTTAATGGCATCGCATCTAAGCCTAAAGGCGAAATCGAGTTAAAAGTGAAAATCTGCGACGAGTACTTCTTGAATACTACTCTCTGTATTGTGGATGTTGACTCGCCGTATGCTGCAATTCTGGGGAGACCATGGCTCCACAGCTTAAAAGGAGTCCCTTCTACTTATCATCAGCGTCTAAGATTCCCCACACCATTTGGAGTCGCCGAATATGTCGGAGATTTGTCAGTAGCCAGGGCGTGCAATTCGGCAGACGTACAGATGCGAGAGAACCGAAAGAAAAAATTGGCAGAGAAAAAGAAGCTCGGCAAGGAAGCGATTAAGGAGCAGGAAATTCTAGACTTCATCGCCAACCCAACTACATATGTACATTCAATAAACTCAGTAGAAGAGTCGGCGAAGTCTGGAGACAAAACCTTATAGCAATTAAAGGAACCCTCACCGATGGGAGAACCCGAGCTGCATTTCACGGCGGTGGAGCCTACTAAGGATGTTAATATCGGCGATGAGCAGGAGCCAAAGATGGTAAAAATTGGTACTCTTTTAACTGAAGACGAGTCGGCGAAGTTACTAGCACTACTCAAGGAATATGTTGATGTCTTTGCTTGGGGCATGAATGAGATGCCAGGGATTGATCCGGAGATAGCATGTCACAAACTTGATATTGATCCAAAGATCAGACCATTCAGGCAAAGAATAAGGAAATTGGCTCCAGCTTATAAAGAAGCTGTGGAGGCAGAAATTGACAAAATGAGGGCGTCTGGTATAATAAGACCAGTGCAATATCCACAGTGGATAGCCAACATGGTTGTGGTGCCAAAGAAGAACAAGGGAGTAAGGATCTGCATTGATTTCAGTGACCTTAACAGAGCTTGTCCCAAGAATAGTTTCCCATTACCGAGTATCGACCAGACTGTGGACGCTACATCAGGTCATGAATTGCTGTCATTTATGGATGGTTATTCAGGGTATAACCAGATACCTTTGGCGGAAGAAGATCAGAAGCATACAGCCTTCTTCTCCACTAAGGGGTTATTTTGTTACACTCGGATGCCGTTTGGATTGAAGAATGCTGGCGCTACTTATCAAGAGATGGCACAGAAAATGTTTGAGAGATGGATTGAAAAGACGATGGAAGTCTATGTCGACGACATGCTTGTCAAGAGTAAGAAGAAACAAACTCATGTGGAAGACCTAAGAGAAATCTTTAACCATATGCGTGTTACTAAGCTCAAAATCAATCCATCAAAATGCGTTTTCGGCGTAACGTCAGGAAAGTTTTTGGGATATGTCGTCACCAAGAAAGGAGTAGAAGCTGATCAGGCCAAAGTCAAAGCAATCATAGAGATGCCCTCGCCGGTTACTGTAAAAGATGTTATGCGACTCAATGGGACCTTGGCGTCTCTCAACAGATTCATCTCCAGATTCTCCGATAAGTGCAAGCTGTTTTTCCAGACATTGAAGAAAGGAGAAAAGTTCAACTGGACTGAGGCACATGAAGCTGCATTTCAAGGCATTAAAAAGTATCTCGCCACTCTCCCAGCAATTCAACCACCCGAGCATGGCGAGGAACTCAGGGTATATCTCGCCGCAACACCTTTTGCCATAAGTGCAGTGCTTGTAAGAACCAAAGGAGGAGAAACTCCTATATACTATATCAGTCGAACGTTGCAAGGAGCAGAGGAGAATTATACCAAAATAGAGCAGCTGATTCTGGCTTTAGTTTTCGCATCTCAGCGATTACGTCCATATTTTCATGCTCATCCTATTGTGGTCCTCACCAAAACTCCAATAGAGTCTATCTTGCACAGCTCTCAGCGAGTGGGACGCATCGCCAAGTGGAATCAGCAGATTGAACAGTTCGGCGTCCAGTACGAAATACGCACAGCTCAGCGGTCTCAGGTCATTGCAGACTTCCTCGCCGACTTCCCAATAGATGAAGAAGAAGAGATAGAAGAAATCCCATCCTCCTTGGATGAACAAGAGCATGAAGTTCCAGATTTATTAAAATGCAGACCTGATGGATGGGAGGTTTATGTAGATGGTTCGTCGAATAAAGAAGGAAACGGAATTGGAATTGTTCTTATCTCGCCAAAAGGAGCAAGGATAGTGCATTCGCTAAGATTAGAGTTCCCGGCGACTAACAATGAGGCAGAGTACGAAGCAGTCATTCATGCAATGCGGATACTCATAGAAATGAAAATTAGCAATGTTAGATTGACAAGTGACTCCCAGCTGGTGATTCGACAAATATCTGGACGATACCAGACAGCAGACCCATCTATGCAGAGGTACCTAAAACTTGCTAGGGAGTATGCCCAGAGGATCACAGGTATCAAGTTTCGCCACATCTGTAGAAAAGATAATAGGCATGCCGATGCATTGGCGTTTATCTCCTCAATGATGACGGACCCAGATGTTCCTTCAATAGCCATTGAAAGGGTAATGCAGCCATCAGTAACAACACCAAGGCAATGGGAAGTATTAACAACAAGTGTTGAAGAATCAGCAGAAACAGATTGGAGATCGCCGATACGGTACTATTTAGACCGCTTAACCTTACCAGGAAATCAAATCTTGGCTCATCAGATCATCAGTCGCTCGGCGAACTATGAACTCCGAGATGGAATCTTATATCGCCGGTCATTTTCTGGACCACTTCTGCGATGTGTGTCAAGTGAGGAAGGTAATAAATTACTAAAGGAGATTCATGAAGGAGACTGTGGAAATCATGGTGGCCAAAGAGCTCTAGCCTTGAAGGTCAGAATGCAAGGATATTATTGGCCTTGGATGAATAGAGATGCAAAAGAATATGTTCAGCGATGCAAGCCATGCCAGCTGTATGGAAGAAGAATTAAAGCGCCAGCAACATCTTTAAACTCAGTGCTTAGCCCTTGGCCATTTGCCAAGTGGGGTATTGACATTATTGGTCCACTAACTACAGGCTCTGGCCAGCGGAAGTACATCATTGTGGCGACAGATTATTTCACCAAGTGGTGTGAAGCTAAAGCTATCAGGAAGAAAACAGGACAAGAAGTATTCACATTCATCTGGGAGAACATATTTTGCAGATTTGGCGTACCGGCGGAGATATGTACCGATAATGGGAAAGAGCTAGTCGGCGACAACATCAGAAAGCTACTCGCTCATTATAGTGTCAAACTGGGAAAATCAACCCCTTTATACCCTCAGAGCAATGGCCAAGCAGAGGCCACCAATAAGACTATTGGAATGGGACTGAAGAAAAGATTGGAAAAGCACAAAAAGGCATGGTGTGAGCATTTACACAATGTCTTGTGGTCATATAGAACTACGGTTCGAGAAGCAACTGGGGAATCTCCTTTCTTACTCACTTTCGGCGCCGAGGCAGTGCTCCCATCTGAAGTAATTCTGCCCACTACAAAGCATGAGGCATGGGAAAGAATCTGAATACAGATCTAATCCTAGCCAAGCTAGATGACTTAGAAGAACAGCGATTGATCGCCCTTACTCACATGGAGAATTACCATCGGCGACTAGCAAGAGAATATAATAAGCGAGTGATTCCCAGAGAGTACTCACCCGGCGAGCTGGTGCTCCGAGAAGTTCCCCCATCTCAACGAGAAGGTTGCAGGAAGTTGGAACCTGTGTGGGATGGCCCTTATGTCGTCAAAAGAGTGGCTGGGCCAGGAGCGTATATACTAATTAATGAACATGGCGTACAACTTGAACACCCTTGGAACGCCAGGTTCCTTAAGAAGTACTATCCTTGAGGGATACCATGTAAAATCCGAAGTCTTGGGCGGGCATAATACCCAAGAAATCTTATTAGCTTGTGTAAAATAGCAGCAAATAAGATCCGGGGACGTAGGTTTGCTATCATGCGCCGAATCCCGTTAACAAATCATCGAGTCATTTGCACTTTCACTCACTGAGTAATCTAACTCCAGTGATAGATAGAATTCTAAAGCTCCACGAGCAAAACAGCTGAGGCAAAATACTCAGTCGTCGGCTATAAAAGCCCAATGCAGAGGCACAAATGCCCAAGGCAAAAAATGCCATACAAAACCCTGATCAGGTACTAAGGCCAAGTGCCATCTTTAAAGGCAAAACGCCCAAATCAATAAATTAACTAAGAGCCAAGATCTCTTATGCAGAAGACTTACTTCCATCGAGTAAAAGCCCTTATCGTAACTGTTAGTCCGACCCAGGCTAGTTGTAAGGCCAGCCGTGTTACTTGTTGATCTGTAAGTGTTTGTAAGGAAATAAGGTCCCCTTTTGCTGTAGCATCACATCGGCGGTTCCGCTGGTGTGCTAATCCGTCTAAGCCATAGCATCACTCCTGGCGGAGTGTATTGAAGTCTATGAGGGCAACCCATTCTACTTATATTAGATCGCCGACGGGCACAAGTAATGGTTACGGCTGGGTTCTACCCTGTTGCTCTGGGAAATTGTTAGTTCAATTTATAAGATATTGTTGGCGGTAACGAGGGCCAGGGCTTCACTCCTTGGAAAGTTAGCTCTTGCAAGACAAGATGAAAATGAGCAAATATGCTTCCAAATAGGCACATGGAAAATTGCATAGGGGAAACAGATGTCAGTAGACATAAAAACAAACATCCATATAACAAGGATAACAAGAAAAAGGTTCATTACAAGAAAATCTACCAAAATAACATTCAAAAGGAAATGGTTCATTGCAGGAAAGTCAAAGATAGCAAAAAGATACAAAAACTAAAGGAAACAACAATCTATCTACCCCAGCATCTAGAAAGCAGAAATAAAGTTACTCTAACACCTAGGATCCGCAAAAGGACTCTTGGGAGTAGGAGGCTTGTCCTGGTCATGGTCGCCGAGAAGATCAGCGCTTATGTCGCCTGTACCACTATCATCAGGATGACAAACATTTTTAACAGTTCCAGCAGCATTTGGCTCGCCAAGATTTCCCGTGCTTTGCTCGTCGACAATAACAATTACCTCATTACTTTGCTCGGCGACTGGATGACTAGCATTAACAGTCGCCGTTCCTGAAGTCTGCCCTCCAACCTTTCCAGCAAAAGCAATAAGGGATAGATTTTGTCCCTTGGGAATTTCATTTTCAGCTTCTTCTTCTGAGCTTTCTTCCTCAGACCACTGCTCCTCTTCCTCCTCTTCTTCATTTTCTTCTTCTCCCAGTACTTCTTTTCCTTTGGAGCTTGCCTCCGCTTGCATGGCGAGCTGCTCAGGAGTGAGGCGTTTATAGGCCGAGGGAATCTCCACTCCACACTGAGGCAAGAATTTGTAAGCAAAATCCTGGGCGCCGACGAAGGCAGCCTTGACAACATCATCCTTGTGACGCTTCTCCCAGTATTGTGCATCGTCCTTGACTTCGGCGAGTTCAATCTCGAGGCCATCTCGAGCACTCTCCAACTCATGAATTTTGCCAGCGCAAGAGGCATGGTCAAGAAGTCGCTTGTTCAGATCCGCGAGTTTGCCAGCACAGGACTCATGCTCTTTGAGCTTTTCAGACAACTCGCCTATCTTGCCGAGGCACAGCTGGTGCTCCTTGAGTTGGTCAGAAAGATCTTGGACCTTGGCCTCCAGTTCATGACAACCTTTGATGACCTCCTGATTCTGGTCTGCTTCATCCTTCAGCCTCTGAATGGTTGCTGAGGCAAAGAGAAAGAATGATATGATGAGGAAGAGGGAAAATAAACATAAACATGATAAGTCGTAAGTAAATCCTACAAAAGCTACCTTCCAGGTTGCGGACATGATCTCGCATACCCTCTTGTGCTTCCCTAAACTGAGTCATGTGAAACTCGAAGTTTTCGTTAGCACACGGACCTAACATTTGTTCTATTCGGCGATGTTGGTCAGAGCATTGTTGGTATAACTCGATTGATAAGGTTTCCTGCCTCTTCGCTGAATCCTTCCAACGCTGAATCTGAAACTCGGCGATCTCTTTTTCGGTAGTCAGGCTAATAACCTGAGAAGCTAATTTATCAGCTCTAGACTTCTCTTCTTTCCAAAGGAAGGAAGCTCGCTTATGACTTGTCTCGGCCTCTACCTTGGCAGCATGAGCTAGTTCTTCCCGGCGAAGTGCCTCATCTCGTTGGCTAATCATTTGGCCTAATTCAGAGCGAGCAGCTTGATAAGTATTACAAAGATTTCTTATAATATCAACGTCCTGATCCAACTCTCGGCGACACCATTTAAGGTCCTTTTGGAAGGCGAATAGTTGGCTACACTGCTAAAGGTTGCTAGTACTAAGTCTCTCGATTTCAGAATCAGCTCGCCTAAGCCTATCGTCATCAGAGGAATGGCAACCTTGGAGGGCAGGAAATCTAAGGGTCGGCGAAAGAAGTAAAACGAAAGAAAGGTGACACAGCAACAAAAGATATGGAGAAACTTACCCTGCTGAGTAGTGACCGTCAAGCTTCTGTCTCTGGCCTCCTTCTTTAATCTATCGACCTCTCGGCCACGCACCATAGCATCGTGTTTCAACTGGCTGATTTGAGTCCTAAGGTTAATGTTCTCACGGCCAAGTCCTTCAAGGGCCGAGCCAACACTCAAGCAGTGGTGAAAATGCTGAGAATATACACAATAAGCATAAGTCTCAAATGACGACAAGAGCTGAATATAACACAGTTTCACAAAATACTCACCATATTGAAGAGGTTGAAATGTTCCTGATAAGGAATGACATCGGCAGCTATATGAAATTTTGGGTGATGCACAAACCCAGGGCGACTATATTGGGCCAAGGTTTCATAGTACTCATGGTCTGTGCAGTCATCCGCCACACTAAGCCTATCGAAAGCCTCGGCGAGCATGTTGGGAGCAGTCACTTGCAGGCACCCAGGTCCCTTCTCAGGCTGAGGAAGAAGAGGATGCCGAGGCAACCTATCAAGAACAACTAAGCCAGCGAGATGTGGCTCAAGTGCCGAGGCAGAAGAAGTATGATGAACAGATGGCATCTGGGGATTCTTGGAAGAAGAAGAGGGCACAGAAGTATCTTGCCCACCAGAAATGTTGAGCTGATCCAGATCCATATCAAGATGATCAGTATTCGTGGGATATGTCTCCGAGTCAAGGTGCATATCCTCTGTATTTTCGATAGCAGGAGGATCAGTGGAACCATCCTTTACGGATTGCTCGGCGAGAACACTAGAGTTATCCACCAAAGGCTGATCGACGAGCTTGCTGGAGCTATCCTTGATAGATTGGTCGCTGACAAGCTCTGGATTTTCCCGAGTAGGAATAGTTTCCTTGACAGGTGAAGAAGGAACTGATGAGGAGGCAGATTCTTAGCAGCTAATTGACGAAGTTCTTCATCCACCTCGGCGGGAGATGGCCTAGATTTCTTTGGGCGCTGCGAATTGGATATCATCAAAGATACATCTATCAGATCTCGGAACAAGCAGAGGCAAATATAGATATATATTTTAAAAATATATTGACACATATTTTTAAAATAAGTTTAAGTAAAATGCTTGTTACAAGATCTTCAGTTGGATCTTTGCTAACACGGAAATAACTTTGGCAAGAACATAGATATATATTTACCTGAGAGGCACCGGCGACAGTAGTATCTTCTCGCCCTCTCTTTGTCCCAGCAACAGCATCAGCTGAGAGTTTGACGTAGCCTTTATCTTCTGTCCTGTTTGCCATCCTCACCCTTGGCATATTTGTCAGCATCAGGCCAGACTACACTCCAAAAGGTATGATTGGCAAGATGGGCATGCTCGGGCAAAAAAGATTCTCGGATCTTGGTCTTGTCATCATCCTCCCAGCCGAGTAGCCAAGGACCATCGACGAGACAGGGAAGATTGGAAAAGTCGCCTTCAGAGCTATGGCGAACAGAGGGTTTATCCTTAGTACTTGTAATCTCGACGTCGGCGAGTAACAAGTCTGTAGCAGATTTTGGGGGAAATCGAATAGCCCAAGGATCAGTTTTTCTGTTGCAAGAAGCCACAGAATATTGTTCAAGAAACTTCTTCACTGTAAATTCCTCAGGCTTGTGAGCTTCCAAGTTGGCGAGTGAAGGATAGTTTGTCTTGCCCTCTCGGCGCAGGCTCCATTCATTCATCACTCGGATAGCATTACCCGTTAGCTGGAAGGGACTTCTGTTAATCTCCGCAAGAAGATCAACGATGAAAGTATTATTTGGGTTGTAAAGAGGAAACCTCAGCCCAGCCTTCAATTGACCAAAAGCGACAGCAGCCCAAGTATTACTTGTCTCGGATCGAAGAAGATCGTCGACAGATAACAAATCAGATGCCTTCTTTGTCTCAGGCAGGGAATGGATTTTGGGGTTGAGATATTCTACCTTGTAATGGGCACAATATCCAGGCCAATCGGTATTCCAGTGTGGCACCTTTGGGTCAGTAGACTTGGTTTTGCTAGATACGGTTTTAGATCTGGAGGGTTTTGGAGCCATTGGAACAGTTTAAAGGTGGCTGGAGAAGATGAAGATTGGTGGATTCCGGTGGAAAATTAGCCGGAGAAGATGAAGAATGGTGGTTATTGGCAACGGAAAATAGAGAAAAAAGGATCGGAAGCAGAAACCAGTGTAAAGAAGTACCAAATGGTTATGAAGCAAAGGAAAAGAAGAAACAGCAGTAAATGAAACTTTAAGATTGTGAGAAAAAAGAAGGAAGAAGATGAAAAACTGAAACAGCAGCAGAAAAATTAGGGTTTGGAAAAAGAACTCGTAAAAGAAGGAAGAAGAAGTAGAACCGAGTATTTATATGAGTATAGGGGAGAGTAACCGGCGATAACGGTTATGAGCTGTAGTGGAGTAATGGAAGTAATGGGCGAAAACGGTTACCAGTCATAAAGTGAAGCAGCGCATGGAAGACACGTGGAGTAACTGATGCATGCTAGCAGACGTGTGGCGTAAAAAAAGGCTAGTGGAGAACGTGGGGCGGTATTTTCGGCGAGTATGTAAGTTTCATCCCCGGCGACTAAAGTCTTAGGAGATGAAAGAGGCAAAATGTAAGGGTAGAAAATACCTATCCGATATAAGAGCATCCTAGATGGGCTGTTGTATAAAAAGAATGCAGCCGAGATGTCCTTGATCAACGAGTAACAAAGACGGGCGACATAAGAATGAGCGAGTATGGTATCAACGAGTAGAGCATCAGCGAGAGGGGTTTTAGCGAGTAAAAGACCTGTCGCTAATTGTTAGGTGATATTTAGGTGAGCATTTAAGAGAAGTCAGAACGGATATATTGTCAGGTTGACTAGTTGACTCAGTGGAGGATGCGTCAGCAACTTTATCTCCAAGAAGATTCTCTCGTCTATGTTTACCAAGCATGAAATGAGCTCGCCGAGATATGTGTGTTGGCGAGTCATGACAAATAGTGTCAGTCTAACTTTGTTTGTATTAGCTGTTTACCACTATGTAAAAGGTCTATAAATAGTGAACTAACCCATTGAGAAAGGGGTTGGAGACATTTGGGATTGGTCTGGAGAGAGGAGAAGTATCCTACTTGCTCTCTACAGCCCAAGACTAAAGATAAGGTTCTTATTCAAGGAGTTAAACATAGAAGATTAGCAAGGTAATGGAATGTTGTAATCATGCTTATACTAGTGGAATCCTTGGATGTAGTCCTTATTATGGGCGAACCAAGTAAATCACCTTGTCAAGTAACTCTAACTCTTATCCCTCTTATATCTCTTATGATTGTTGTATGGATGTATGCTTTGGAAATGATTGTGTGTATGTGAATGTATCATATTTGGGT
>JAJJMA010020506.1:55812-76486 GCA_023529015.1 Papaver nudicaule | reverse complement strand
GAAAGAAAACAATCAATTGGGGTTCAATTGGCCAAATTGAGGTGAAATTGAAAATTTCAATTGAAGACGATTTATTTCCAATTTGAACATTTTTTTTTTGCTTGAACAATAATTGGGGATTAGTATTACTTGATTATTAAAAAAAATTTGGAAAAAAACAATCAATTAAGGTTCAATTGAGCCAAATTGAGGTGAAATTGACAATTGTGTTAGTTACAATTAATTGTTAGTGACTATTTACATCTAAGTGTCCTATAAAGGTCCTCCCTCCCTTCGGGCCCGTTGGGCCCTCCGGTCGGTCGGCCCAATTATCTTCAAGAGTAACATTGAGAGCAATCCTCTGGGTCTTATGCTTCATCTTATACAATCTCCTCTTAAGAATCACAAATCCCACCACAGCCGCAGCAATCGAGACAGACCAAACAGGACTTACCCTAAACACACAGAATTTCAAAAGCTCCAATGGAAGTTTCCACCAAACATTTCCTCCTTTCTTATCACCACCACCACCACCACCACTTTCACTCACCACCACTTGAGCAGCAGATACACTCCCATTCTCCTCTGGGGTTTCCTCAGCAGCACCCAATTCACCTCTCCTTCCTTCACCACCACCATCAGATTCAGCAGAAACCCCTAAATCACTCTCAATTCCAACACCCCCAGACCCAAATTCCACCATTTCACCACCAGAATCAGACCAAAATTCAGGTGAACCCACAATTTTGTCATGTTTACATTCTAAACCTTCTTCTTCAAATCTCTTATTAACAGAAGAACAAGACCCATCACTAGCAGAATCAGACCAAAACTCAGGACCCCCTGAATGTTTATTCTCAAAGGTGATACCTTGAGAAGAAGGGTCAAGCCAACTAGGGTTATCAGACTGAACTGAACCCTGTTCATCAACAAATCCTTCTTTAATTTCAGTATTAGCTTCATCATATCTGTTGTTGTTGTTGTTGTTATGGTTAGAATCTAAGGAGAAGTAATCAGATCTTATACCAGTTTCAGACTCATCGTATTCCCTTGAGAAATCATCAGCAGCAGCAGGTGCTGTTACAACATCGTAATCATCATCGTCTGAGTTCTGTAGTAACTCCCAGTCGTGCAACTCTCCTTCCATGGCTGATGGTGTTAGTTAAGATCGAAGTTCAGAAGAAGAAGAATAATTCCTTCTATGACGAAAGAAAAGAGAAGAAAAGAGGAAGAGAGAAAGAGAGAAAAGATAATCCCTTGATTGCAGTGGAAGAGAAAACAAGTGAAGGCGACAAGTGTAAGGTGAATCATAAACGGTGTGATGTAAGAGAAATGAGATAATGTTTTTTAAGTTTTTTTCACCCTAGGGTTTCTCGTTAGGGGCAAATGCCCCATTTTACAGGTAAGGGAGAAGATAAGGTAAAAGAAAGATCATATGACACGGTTAAAATGACACTATTTTGGGTGCCATTTTTTATATCACTTAAACGACAATGATTTCGAGGCTAATTTTCTTGTGGCACTTTTTTTGTTATAGAACTCTATGTTCCTACAAAAATGAGCAAATTTCAAGATATATGACATCATCATCTACTGATCTGAAAATCAACCGTTGAATAGAAAATTTAACCAACGGCTAAATTTGAAACTGGTAAATGGAGTCGTATGTTTTGGAATGCGCTCAATTTTGGTGGTAACATAGAAATATATGCCACGAAAAAATTAGCTTCAAACTCATTGTCGGTTGAGAGTTATAAAAAAAAAAAAAATGGGGCACAATGTCAAGATGGTGTCATTTTAACCATGTCATTGGATCTTCCCTCAAGAAAATTACCGTCCAACAGTAGCTCTGTAGGCCAGAAGCCTGATTTTCGTATTTCAGGTAGTAGATTAAGCGCGAACCTTGACTCTCGTATTTAAGGTATTAGATTAAGCGCGAACCTTGACTCTCGTATTTGAGGTAGTAGATTATGCGTGATCCTTGACTCTCGTATTTGAGGTAGTAAATCGAACATGATCCTTATATTTGAGGTTGGTGGATTGACACGAACAGTAAATCAAGTCGAAATTGTGATGGGCAGTGGTAGAGGAAAGAAATTGCATTATGTACGGGTAAATGAGCTTTGGAGCAGCAACTACTATGGTGAAGGAAAATTTCCCTCTTATCTCTAGTTTTTTAAGAGACTAAGATATGAATAATGTTTTCCAAATTCTTTTTGGGTTGTTTTGTTAGGGGCAATTGCCCTTTACTTGAAGTTCAAGAGACAGAGAGGCTAAGAGAAATCATCAACCAAGCGTTTAGCCGTGATGTTGTTCAGGAGCATGGTTTTTATATTTGAGGTCACTGGTTTAGGGATAGAAATGGCAAAATCAGGTTGAAGATAGGATGGGCGCATGATTAGAAAAGAAAACAATTACTGTGGGATGTCTATTTTCGTATTTGAGTTTGAGGGTAAAAGAAAATTACCAACCAACCTCAGGCCTTTTGGCTGGCTATCATTTTTAAAGTCAGTCGGTCGAGCCACAAAAGTGGCACATAATGGGGCTCAAGAAAATAAATTACTTCTTCTGTTTTTTTTTTTTGTAAATTGTCCTTATTAGATGCTAAACTATTACCAAAATTAAAAATTAATTAAAATTTGGTAATTTTATTTTTTTAATTTGTAAGAAAACGAGATAATATAGAATCAAACTATTTTTAGAAACAAATGAAAATCATTAGGTTCAAATATCATCTTCACTGCACAACATTGAGGTGGTTGGAAACCTAGCAACAAGTCGGGCTCCAACACCTTTCTGGATAACAAGTCATATTCTATGAAACAAAAAATTGCCTACTTTTACATTGACATCGTGGCAAGATAAATACTTCTTCAATCTTTTTAGAAAATTCATAGTGTCTTCACAAAGCTCACCAAGAGTAGTGAAAGCGAAAGCGCCAAAACCATATCCCTAAGGCCTGCAATTTTCAAGTTAATAATTGCGCTTACGAGAAACAACATTAGAAATACCATGCCCCAGTGTAAAAGTACGATCGCCACCCCCTGTGAAAGGTGAGACCACAATGACATCAAAGCATTAGTCCTGACCATTATCCCAGTTATACACAAGGATGTCTGCAGGCCTCAACTCACTCCCCGCATCAGATAAAAAACCCAGCGCTACTTCTATCCAGCTGGCATACCTGCCCTAAAGCATGCATCTGCCAAAGTATCGCGAACAAGGTCATGGCGAAATTTAAGTCTTACATCACTGGCACAATGAAGATCATGGTCACCATAAACATCCAACATACATCACCCTATTGCAACTCGAACAAAGACCACCCTCCTCAGATAGTGGGATGCCTAAGTGATAACAAAGAACTGAGATGAACTGATGTGGCCCAATGCTCTGTTTAAGCCCACTGATAGGTATAGCCATAAGGTAATCTTGTGCGTGTTTTATTCTATTACACTGCCACAAGACTAAATCTCGCTCTGTGAAGTGGTACTTAGTGGTCATTTCCTTCTTCACAACTTCGATGTATGGGACTGCTAAAGTTCCCATGAGGTGGGGGCAGTATCATCGACGCTGAAAAAAGAGGACCAAGAACCACATACCTGTATGTAGTTGTCTGTGTGCACGCTGAAATGTAGAGCTGGTGCCCGAAATACTGGAGTTACGAAGTAATGTCTTGAAGAGTCCTTGTCTGAGCCCAATAAGTAAGGAAGTAATATTGACTAGTATCAACATTGTGTAAATATCATGCCTACCATCCCTAAGGGGAAGAGTTGCGATTCGCTGCTGCAAATGCCCAAAACCAGGCTTATCTCCAGTAATCAAAGAGATGGTTATCAAAGTGGGGTTGCACAGGTTTGACCACTTCTGGGCAAGTGGTGCGCAAAGTGAAATATATGCGTGAAGCACCTGTGCAACTTCGAAGAACCAACAATTCACTTTGGGGGTCTCTGAGCTTACGAACCAAAGCCATAAGCTGTGTGGTTTCCCTAACAAGCTTGCTACAGAATTGAGTATCGAGAATGACTCGTCCACCAAGTAGATGTGAAAAGATTATATACTCAAGGAGTTTAAAATTTATAAGAGAATTAAACTTTTATAGATGAACGAAGGATAAACTAACAGATATTAACAAATCCGTTTCCTAGATACACAAATATTTTTTAAAGATTTCAAATTCTATCCCAGTAAAAATGAATTTATAAGTATACAAAAATGACAAGTTCTTATCTAGAACTCTTTCTTCTGCTCATAATGACAAGTCAATAGAAGGGTTCCCCAACAATCAATCATCTTCTATTCGCGGATGATTTTTTAATTTTCACAAGAGCAAACTCACAAAGTGTGTTCAATCTCATAGATGTAATTCAAGTGTTCGAGAATCAATCAGGTCAAGTAATCAATTTTGAAAAATCAGCAATCTTTTACAGCAGGAATGTGCCGCAAGATACATGTGAAGGTTTGAGGGATATCTTGGGTGTACATTATATGGGCAAGAAGGAGAAATATTTAGGCAGTCCTTTACTCATTTGGAAATCAAAATCTGAAGCTTTTGAAGAAATAAAACATTCCTTTGATAGAAGATTCACAGATTGGCAGTCGAAGTCGATGAACCAAGCTGGGAGAACTACGATGGTCAAGCACCTACTTAATGTAGTCCCTACATATCAAATGAGCACATTCAATTTGACCAAAACACTCATTGGCGAGCTCAAAAGCTTAGAACGCAGATTCTGGTGGGGACATAAAACAAATAGAGGGGCTTGTTTACTTTCATGGCAAGCCATGTGTAAGGCAAAAGAAGTAGGGGGTTTAGCTTTTCAGGATCTTGAGATTCTTAATCACGCCTTACTCACCAAGTTGTCTTGGAGAATATGCATACAAGCTGATAGTTTATGGGTGTTGATTCTTAAAGCAAAGTATTTCCCTAACTGTCATTTTTTCGATGCAACATTGAACAAGAAAAATGCGTCTTGGTGGCAGGGTCTGGAAACATGATTGAGCGTGTTGAAACGTCATCACTTCAAGATTATTAACAATGGTAGATCAACCAGAATTTGTCAAGATAATTGGGTTGTTGGATATTATGTACCAGTACCTTTAATCAATCACAATTTCTCGCATTTGCAAAAAGTCAGTGAGTTGATCATTGAGGATACAGACCAATAGGAGATAGCCAGGAAAATCATCATCATGCCCCTGTCTCATACAGAAGAAGATGTTTACGTCTGGAAACCAAGTAAAGAAGGGAATTTCAGTGTTAAATCTGCTTATAAGACGCTGACAAAGGGGTATTATGACAAGCCAGTTTTGAACGATCCAGTTCCAGTTGAAGTCTGGAAAAAATTATGGAGTATGAAGCTTCCTCATCCCATCAAAATTTTCATATGGAAAGGACTGAAAGATATCATTCCGACCAAAGTTCGTCTAGCTAAGGTGAAGAAGGAGATTAACACGACATGTACAATATGCAACAAAGCACCAGAGACACTTGAACACCTGCTGTTAGAGTGAGAGCATGCCAAAGCAACATTGAGCAAATTGTCAGTGAATTGTGAGCAGATACGAAACAGTTGTAGCTGTGTTCAACAATGGTTTATATCATGGTTCTCTGGGAACATGCTTACAGACTCTTAGGCTCATATTAATTGGATATTGAGACTAATGGTAGGTTCGTGGATAATCTGGAAAGAACGGCGTGAAAACCACTACCAGGATAAGAAACTGCATCTTATTATTACATCCAAAAGAGCTACGTTCCATCTTCACAACTTCATTGCTTCTGGTGAAGCATCGGTTTCCATGCCAGTCTGCAATAGTCATACCATATCTTGGATTCCTCCACCACCAAGATCTACTAAAATGAATATAGATGCTAGTTTTGATATTGATACTAGGGATGTTGCATTGGACTAATAATTCGCAATTATGCAGGTACAAATGAAGGTGTCAAAGGGATCTACTATGGAGGAGGCTTAGATGCGGAGGAAGGGGAGTGTGTGGGCATTAAAGAGGCGATAAAATGGGCACTTAAACTTAATCTCACAAGAATTCAGTTTGTCGTCAGATCAATCAACGAGAACACTCCTCTTGTACGCTGGGAGAATATGAGGCATGTCAGAGACATACAACTCCTTATGAAGTCTTTTAATTTTTGTCTGGTGTCTTTTGTTAAAAGAGATGGAAACTCTGTGTCAGATTCTATATCTAAACGTTGTCGTAGGGAGTCTTTGAATTTCGAACAAACTAGTAATTGTCATTCATGGATCAATGATCTTGTAGATGGTAATAAACCTCAGTTCACATAAGTTTTAATAAAATTTCCAAATTATCAAAAAAAATATATATATACAAAAATGAAGAGTATATTGAAAGTTTGACGAGAACGTACAACAATAAACAAAAACAGAACACAATTTTAAAATAAACGAAAATGGGAAATAAGATGGAAATTAAAAAATGAAATAAATGTAGTACAATTTATATGGGCAAACAAGCTTTGGGGCAAGTATACCATGGTGAGGAAAACATTTTCCTCGTATATTAGGGGCTTCTCCACTTTGATTTGGCTAGGGTATAAGTGAAAACCGAGTACATCCCTTCAAATTCTAAAGCAGAAACAAAAACAAGTGAAAAAAATATTTGGAGTTGGATGCTCATAGTTGTGAAGGAAAATGGCTCATTTTTCTGGGTTTTCTCTGTAATAGTACTTGCCAGGCTACTTAAGACCCATGTATATTGAGAAGTGGCTCACATAATGGTTGCTCCTAGAAGTTAGTTGGCGAGTATGAACAACTGCACCTGCTAACTTTTCCATACCCGACTGCTTCCAATTGCATCAATTTTACCAAGGGATGTTTTGAGATATTCTTCTCGTTAGACTTTTTCTCCCTCTCTCCTCCTCTAGCACTCTTTCACAGGAGGAAAAAAACTTCTCACGCCGGCAGTCTCTGCTGCTCAGATCTGGTTCGTTTTGGGCCGGATCTGAGCAAATTTTTCTTTCCTTTACTGCTGGTAGAAAGAGCTAAAGAGAGAGTGAAAACTTTGGTGTGAATTTTGGATTCAAGTTTACCGCATTTTATAGTAAATGGTAAATTCAAATTATTACCGTTGGTAGATGGAAATTCCATCGACGATCGATGGAAATTGTATCGACATCGATGAAAATTGTATCGATGTCGATGGAATTTCCATCGACGATGCTTTTTCCATCTGTCGATGGAATTTGCATCGATACCCACTGCCTCATTTCAGCTTTGCTAGTCCACCTAGGATTGCAAAGGGGCACATTTTCTAGGTTCCATTGGAACCGGCCTAACGAAAAGATACCTTGTTTATAAAAAAAAATAAATAAATTAAATTACCAAGGGAAAATATTTTTTTGTACCTTCTCATATCTGCGATATTTTGAAGAGCTGAGAGAATGCGTATAGCGGCCGATAAAGTTGAATTTATCAAAGTGGTTTGATTTGGTTGGGAATAACTTGAATGAAGCGTACTTGGTTGGGAGTTGGACATTACTGCTTGGCGGGACCCCTTGGCCTTGGCTAAGTGGTGGTGGTGGTCGACACACAACAACAGAGTGTCAAAAGTAATTTCAAGGCCTGGATGATGATGACTGATGAGCCAAAGTATCATTTTCAACGTTGCTTTGGGCTTCAAGTCATCCTTCTTTTATTTTTAGACAGACAAACCAGCTTGAAATTCTCATATTTAGGCCACTTCCTATGGGACACAAACAACACACAATATGAGTATTTTGTGCGACTACGGACCTAGCAAACTGCCCAAACGACGTTGTAAAGTTGCAAATTTGCAACTTTGCAATGCCATATAGAAATAGTATCGTCGATGGAAATTCCATCGACAGATACAAAAAGTGTCGAGGTCGATGGAAATTCCATCGACGATACTATTTCCATCAATAGAGATGTACGGCTCAGATTTGTTAAAGCCTATATATACCCTCATTTGTAAGCTTATCAACACACACCTTCGCAACATTTGTAGTAGTTTCTCAGATCTACCACAATCGCACACTCCGCTATCTATTTGTTTGCGTTGGACACACCCTCCGCTGTGCACACCTTCTATATGGCACGCGGCAAAGAAAAAAACAAGGGGAAACAAGCTGCTACTCAATCTACTCAATATGATCCTGAAGTGTACGATGAGGATAGTCAAGAAATGGGAGAAGGAGAGACTGGGAGAGGAAGCCGCGGGCAATCTTTCACTGCAATTGAGGACATGATCATATGTTCTAACTATGTCCGATTTACTGAAAATCCGATTACCGGTGTTCATCAAGATAAGGCAACATTGTGGGGGAGCATCTTTGACCAGTTCGAGCAGGAGACAATGAATGTCACTTGCCGTACGGAAGTTTCTTTGTGCAGCCACTTCGTGACCATCAATGCACAGGTGCAACTGTTTGTTGCCGCCATTGTGCAAGCTGATCGTCGAAGACAAAGTGGGGAGGGTGACACAGACGTCGAACTGAGGTGTCACGAGGCATGGAAGAGAGAGCACGGGAAACCATTTGCCTACGAGGAGTGTTACCATATTTTGAAAGTGTTGCCTAAGTATGACCCAAAGATGCTTCTCCAGCTGAAGTCGGTTCCTAAAGCTTCACCGTACAATCAAGGTTCGCCTAACTCCCAGGGGTATCCATCCTTGCCCTTTGCGTCCCAATTTTCCTCACAGATGGGGTCACAAGGTGAGGAGGTAGTGGAGGCAGTTAAGGTGCAGGAGGCAGTGGAGGTAGTGGAGGAAGTGGAGGTAGTGGAGGAGGTATGACAACTGAGAAGGCGTTTGCAAATGCACTTAAGTTCCAGATGTTGTGTGGTAGGAACCAGGCCAAGAAGCTACGACAAGCAAAGGGATGCTTCTGTTGAGGGGAAAGGCTTCAACATGGATGCCTATACTGCCTACCTTAAGGAAACTTCCAAGGAACGATCGGCTGAACGCAGGGTTCTAAATGGTGAACTTAAAAAAAGTCGCCTCTCCCAGGAGAAGTATGTGCATAACCATGATAAGCATAAAATTATGAATGCCAATACCTCTAACATGAATGAGGAACAACTGTACATTTGGAAGATGGACTTCGACCGGATCAAACGGCAGATGGAGGAAGAACGGCTTGCCGCTCTTGAGCCTGACGTTCAAGGAGCACCTGCTATCCCATCCGTCAATGCCGATAATGCATATGACGTTGAAGCGGAGGAGGTCAGTCCTTGGGCGGACGAGTAGCATCTCCATCATCATTATTATTCACGGGGAGTGGGGGGTAGCATCGGCAAGGGTATCAGCATCATCATCATCAGTGGCAGCAAATGTGTATCATCATCATCATCAGTAGTATCAGCATCATCATCATCAGAGACATCAATGTGTATCATCATCATCATCATCATCAAGTATCAGCATCAGCATCATCAATGGCAGCAATGTGTATCATCATCATCATCAATAATATCATCATCATCATCATCATCATCAGTAGTATCAGTATCATCATTAAGGAAGGCAGTTTGCCGATTTTCAACAACAATGGCAATTGCGTTACCATCATCGGATGGTCTTTTGCAAAAGGGCTTGGCACACCCTTTTTACTAATTATATTGGGCCGTTTTTTTTTTTATTTCGCAAAAGGGATTGGCAAACCCTTTTTACTAATTATATCGGAACGGCACGGCTCTATATTGGGTCTATATTTTGTAAAGGGCATGGCATACCCTTTTTAATGTAATTACTGTCTTTAATTTTAATGAAAATCTCTAGTTATATAAAAGTTAATCTTCATTAATACTAACGAAAAACAAAATACATAAAAAAACACTTAATCATCCAGAAAAAAAAAACACTTAATCATCATCTTCATCCTCTAAACTAAAAAAAAAACAATTAATCCTCCTCCTCCTCCTCATCATCATCATCATCATCATCATCTTCTTCATCTTCATCTAATCCATCTTCAAAGGCAGCAGCTGTTTCCCAACGAGGAGCACGGACTTCTTCATCTTCATCTTCTTCATCTCCACCATGTCCAGCAGCTCTTCGTCCTTCTTCTGCCCAAAGATGAGCACAAAGATCACTCCTTAATCTTTCGTACAAATTTGGGTTACGAATGTGATTTGTCATCCGCGCATAGTCCCTTGCACCTATTCCCCGTTGTGGCACAACATCCTCCCTTAAGTCCTCGTCTGGATAGTTGGTCCAGGTAGCATTACGACGAGTTTCTTGGATTACCATGTTATGCAGAATTATGCAAGTGAGCATAGTCTTATACATTTCACGGGGACTCAAACCACGGAATGGACCACAAACGATAGCAAATTTCTTCTTCAGAATTCCAAAGGCCCGCTCAACATCCTTCCCGAAGGCCATCTGCATTCTGTTGAAATCCCTCATTGCCTTACCCGTATTTCCTGTAGGCACTCCCCTAAACGCTTGAACCAGTGTTGACCACTTAGGATATATCCGTCAGCAAGATAATACCCATTATTGTACTGATGTCCGTTGATATTGAAATGAACAGGAGGGGCTCGGCCTTTCTTAAGGTCTTCGAAAAGAGGCGATTTGTGCAATACATTAATGTCATTTTGCGAACCAGGAAGACCAAAAAAAGCATGCCATATCCAACAATCTTCAGTAGCCGCAGCTTCTAAAATGATGGTTGGCTTAACGTGATGACCCTTGTATTGACCAGCCCACATTGTTGGACACCCTTGTCACACCTAGTGCATGCAGTCGAGACTACCAAGCATTCCAGGGAAACCCCTCTTCGTATTCACTTTCAATATCTCTCGAATATCTGTCTGGTTGGGCTTGCGCAAATACTCTGAACCGAAATGATAAATCATAATTTTGCAAAACAACAAGAGATAGTTGAAGGCAGTTGTTTTGCCCATTCGGATGTACTCATCAAGGGAATCTGCCGGACAACCGTAACCAAGAATCCTCAAGGCCGCCGTAACCTTCTGCTCCGGACTGTGACCTCTAACATTACGACAATCAAACTGATAATCAAATCAAGGTTCAACTTTTACAAGCTCCGAAATAATAAATTTCGTCAAGTGCCGGGGCATGCGGAAGCGACGTTGAAAATCTTGGTCGGAATACACACAATCTTCATTGAAATAATCATGCATCAGTTTCTCATGGTAGAATTACCGATCACGGTAAGTGTATCGCCTACACTGTACCGCTTTAGGCTCAGGTTCGGAAGGTATTGTGCCAGTATAGACCTCCAACATAGTGTCGAACTGCGCTCTTTCTTCATCAGAGTCGGAATCAATTTCCTGCAGCATTTGAAGAATTCTTTTTTGATAAGAATCAAAATCAATCATTCTTCTTTGCATCTCTTCATCAGAAGAATCCGAGAATCATGTTCATATTCCATTGAGCCAGAAAAAAATTTAGAATCAGAAGTTGTTGATTGCAGCAGAGTAAAATTGTGTTTGATGTGACAAATGTGATGAAGAATGTGAAGAACAAAACGTTTTGGGGTGCATTAAATAGGCGCTTCGAATTAGACCGTTGGATTGGAGCGAGATCTGATCGATGGAATTTCCATCGATACCCACTGCCCCATTTTGGGTTTGCTAGGCCACGTTAGATTGCAAAGGGGAGGATTTGATGGGTTCCATTGGAACCGGCCTTACATTGGCCACGGTACAGTCAAGAGAGGTTTAGGCCGGTTCCTATGGAGATAACAAAACACAAGTTTTGGGTATTTTTGCTGACTATGGGCCTAGCAAACAGAGGTTTTGCAATGTGAGATGAAAAAAGCATCGTCGATGGAAATTCCATCGATTTACTAGTCCACGTAGACTAGCAAATCCCTCTTTTTATTAAGGTCCATTGAACCGGCCTTAGGCCCCTTCCTATGGGACACAAATAACACAAATTAAGGGTGTTTTGTCACACTATGGACCCAGCAAACACCCCAAATGGCGTTGCAACGCGAGATAGAAATAATATCGTCGATGGAATTTCTGTCGAGGTCGATAGAATTTCCATCGACGATACTATTACTGTCGTTAGAGATTCAGCTCATCCATCCACTCGTTTATGAGTACGCCTATAAATGAGCAATTTCAACCTCATTCACTCACACCTTCGGCTTTACTTCCCCCCTCATTCGGTTTGAAAATGGCGGGATCTCCTCAATATGAACCGCGTTATAGTCATTTTAGGTTCACTAAGGAAGAGGATTTATGCATTTGTAGGAACTATGTGCGGCAAACGATGGAACGCGCTAATCCTATACAGTCGAATATAGGGGGAGAACTTTATGGGGTGCGATATTAGAAGAATTTTTGAAAGAGCATCCTGGAAACATTAAGAGTCGTACTGAACAGTCATTATCCGGTCGTTTCTGCAAGATCAATCAAAAGGTTAATACGTTTTTGCAAATAGTAATTCAAAAAAATCGTGTAGGGATCGTTGGCCAAACCAACGACGAAGTCATTAATGCCGCGTTAGAAGAGTGGAGAGTACGCCATAATGGAAAGTCTTTCCGTTATGATGGTTGTTTCAATATCCTTGCGGTGTTGCCAAAATACTCGGCATTTTTATTTTTGGCCGCACATGGTGTATTTTAAATTTAATGTAATACAACAATTCCTTAAAGGAAAATTTGCATTGATTAGATACCAAAAGATAAAACATTGTTAATTAACTTTTTTCATTCAGGAAGAACATAAACACTACCTAAAAAGAAACCTAGCATGTCGGCAAACTACAACTCGGATCCTTGATTAGGATCATTAGGAAATCTAGGGCTGAATAGGTTTTGTTGCGCCAATCCGAAAAAATCAGCACCCCTGTTACGCAATTCTTGTTGAGCATCTGCATCAACATCCATGTGGGACTCAGAAGAGCTACCTGGAACTGTAGTTGCATCAGAATCATTAGTCGGACCATAACTCGGATGAGCTACGGGATGAATTACTCTAGAGTTATCATACCGCTGAAATGGTCCCTCTGTAGGACAATATTCATGTTGCGATGACTGGCCCTCTTGTTGCGATGAAACCCAGTTCTGGTTCCATGGTTGATGCTGCTGTATGCCTGCCAACAAGAACCCTGGTGCACTCACTGGACTGACATTTGATCCACGAAAAGGCATATTACCATAAACAAGGGGAACACGGATCATCGCTGGAGGAGTAGTATGAACATTGGGACTGTTGTTGGAGTTGCGAGTCCTAGGCCCGCCGCTGCTACTATCTAGGTTTCCTCCACTACTTACAATCCTACTCGGGGTTCTTATGCTCGGACTTCTTCTACTGCGAGTGTTATGATTGTGAGCTTGGACAACAGGGGTAGTGTTCTGAAGTGGAGTGTTTAGATCAAAGTTAAAGAATGAGCCTGTCCTCCACTTGTTCATCTCCTCGATGTGCATATGCTGAAATCTACCCATGAGGTTGTGATAATCGTTACATCTTTGCTGAATCACCTGACATGGAACATCTACCATATTGTATAGTTCAGACTCTCCAAAAAGAGCATTATTCAACGAGAATGGAACCGGATTTCCACTACTGGCATCAATCGTTTGAACTTCCCAAGCAAAATGTGATAAATCCGTGGAATATGCTGAGTAGGGTAAAAATAAGTTTGTGTAGACGAAGAAGCGCCTGGATGAAGTTCCGAAGGCGGCAATGAGGGAAGGAAATTACTACTAAGTGGAAGCCTACCTATTGCTGGCACGTCAGACCCACCGTAATTTTCCAGGCTCTGTAAATATAGTTGTATCGGCAACCTTTCTAAACCATTGATCGTATTCTTCTTTGGTTGCCTCTTGAGTCAGCCGAAACGTGTCATCCATAGCTGTCTCCGGCCACTCCCCCAAAGATTCTCTAATCGGCCTTCGAAATTATGCAGTTGTCAAATGGGTTGATTGCTTTAACTAACACCCCAGTATGCTGAAATATGAGTCTCTCTCCAAAGTACCAAACACCCTCTTTTGATATAGGGCTATACAATACACACCTTCTCAAGCTCTTCGCGTACATCTCGTCGACATTTACATCATTCTCCCACTAGTCCCACTGAGTGTACGCTCTGCCTTTGTAAGTATAAGTGGTACGTTGGGCTCCTTGTAGCCAGCTCATATTTCTTCTTGTGGTTCCATCTATTAGCTGTCGCGACGCCCAATTTCCTTGTTCAAATTAACATTTTCATAATTGGATGTTGTAGATGTGTTTGTGACAAAGTGGGATACATTTGATGAAAAGCAGCTGAGGCTCTCTTACCTCTAAGATGTGATGATACGCATCGAAGCTATTGGATGATCCGGATGAGACATCTCTCAGGCTCCTGTGTATCTCTGCTAACATTGGAGTTCCCCAATCATACTTATGTGCGATGTCCAGGTTTTGCAAAGTCTCCAGAAAACCAAAGGGTGCCATCGAACTAGCATTGAGGAAAAAACTATAGGATAGAATCCACAATACAAATACTCTTTCGATCTCATCCTGCTCGTCTGCAAGATTATCTTCTTCACCGTTTTTGTAAATTGCACAATAATTTTCCAAAAAATCTCTCAAGTTTGCAACACTCATACCCTCACCTCTAATAGATAACCCATATTGTTTGAGTAAAGGAAGTCGTTCGGGCCAGCGAGTTTTCCACTTGGGTAAGTTGTATGGAATCTCAGGTCCCTTGCACATGATGCCGGTTGTTAGGGCATTGTCCGGTCAAACCAACTAGCGTTGGTATGTCAAGCTAGTTATCAGTTTTAGGTGTCAAAACTCAATTCTTGATTTAGCCTACTAGAGTTTAGATTTCGGAATTGGGATATAGACAAAGTAGTAGAGACCTTGAAGACGAAGACTGTGAAGACAAAGAAGACATCAATTATTCTTCATCGGCAAAAGGTTAGTAGGAGTTATGACTTTATGGATATTCTTCTATTCTACTTCATCTATTCTTTCGAAATAAAGTCGACTACTTTAGTAGTGATAATAGCGATTGAGATCGTATTCTTGTGTAACGTGGCCTTGTGTCATGACCAGTGTTTGTTCCCACAAATACCGTGAGTACAAGAATGAATGAGACAGATTCGGTGCCATGTGTCCATTGTAATGGTTTGCTTGCAAACTGTTAGTTGGATATGGATGAATCTAAAGGAGTACTCTTGAGCAAAGAGTCCATGGATCACAGCTGAGGACGTACACACGTCTAAGTTCTGGCTCAGCCCAGTACTTCCAGCGAAATGCAGATTTGACGAAATCTGACAGGCGCACGGTTCACGAACTGGTTTGCGTACCAGAAACTCGGAAATTCTCCTGAGTTCGAGATGGCTATTTATTTCCGTACCAGTAAGTGAACCTGACGGTAGTCATCTTGCTGGTGTCGGATTTAGTGAAGATTCGTTTAGAATTTCACTCTGAGTCAAATTCCAAACTCCTTTATCTCTTAGATGGACTTGTGTAAAACATAAATTCTTTTGTGTTCCATCTAACGATCCTCAATGAGTCAATAAGATAAGATTATCTCTGGCCTGTTGGATTTCTATCTTGAAGTGTTTTTGAGCTAACAAAACACTTGGCAGATAAGTTAAAAAGAATTCCAATTGAGATTAATCTCTTTATTTGATTTCCAAGTTTCCTTAACTTGTGGGACAAGTAATTGATTGCTTTATTCCAAAGCAATCTATCTTATTGAGTGCTATAAATAGAGGTGTCTATGGACAAATACCGCAAGCATCAAGCATACGTGAAGGTCCTTAGGGAAGGTAGTGTAAACTCTTTTCACTTCGGTGAATGCTTGTTGTGGTATAGTCATCCTCTATAGGTTGCAGCTCCTCTGGAAACTCCCTACGACTATAAAGACTTCTCTTGAGAGTTGGGAAGCACAGGTAGGAGATTGAAACCATATTTGGTTGAAATCGGATTAACCTGTAACCTTGGTAACCTGATCACGTTCTTGTCTATTCTAAAGTCCGTCTCTTCTAATATACGGCTATTCAAGAACTGATACGTTACTCAACAAGGTTGGAAAGGTAGCAACGCACGGCTGCACTCGGTGTTGTAAGACCTAGTTAGCTCCAGTTATACAAGTTTCTTAAGTGATTCTTCGTGTATACCTGAGGTAGTTACGAATTGGGCATTGCTTACTTGGTTTGCGTGTCAGCCCCGATTTGTGAAGTAGATTTCCGTATGACCTGGATTTAACAATCCAAAGGAAGTCATCTTGTGTGTGGTAAACTGATAGAGGACAGTTACACCATACGTCAACAATTAGGTTGAAAAACCAGTATTGCTGACACAAGCCTTTGGCATCGGTCAAAGCAACTCCTAGTCCTGTAAAGGACGTCAGCTGGGGGAATCAAGTGCGTGACGATCTGTGGGGGGTCTAGAGACGCAAGGAAGGCGACAGTAGCCAATTCGCTTGGAGGGCTTGAGTTGGTCTCTGCTACATCCCAGACCGAAGTCTTATAGTAGGCTAGTGTTTGTAGTCAGTTTGTACTGGGCGGTGTTCAATCTGGACGAGGTCCCGAGGTTTTTCTGCAAGGCAGTTTCCTCGTTAAAAAAATCTCCGGTGTCTTGTGTGCTTTTACTTTCCGCATTATATCTTTGATTATATAATTAAAGCACCAAATAGTACGTTATTGCACTGTAGAGTTGACTCCAAAGTACTCTTTGTCGAGGTTTAACAACTCCAGCTATAAGTTTGGATATTGATTTTTGAGATCGTCCAGACTTAAACCATAAGACTCACGAGCCAAAACGAAAAGTTGGTAGTATTTCGGTACCCCTCCTTTTTCACCGGTGATCATGTACAATCCAGCGGACTGATTCCTACATGCATCATCATATTTAATTATCACATTATGCGCATATATAATATTGGCATGCCCCATTTAAATTTCTAATTAAAAAACTTACCCGCCTCAAAGTCTGGAAAGAAAAATGTATTTGAAGTTCTCCAGTACCGCTCGATTAACGACCTTATTATCTTTTTTTCCTCATTGTGAGTGTCGATGAAATAAAACTCTTTCCATGGGTACCTACGTACGCGTTCTTTAACTGAAGGTGGAAGAGCAAGGTATGTGGCTTTAACTAATCATGTGCCTATACGTATTGTAATATTTACTAATTAAAATGGGCGTATCAAATTATAACCAATAACAGTAGGACAAAAAAAAAAACTTACCGCCTCTTAAGGTTATTGGCTTATCATCCCTTGATAAATGCCCCGGTATAATACTACGACTACATAGTTTTCTGACATTATCCCACTCGTAATCTTTATCTTGAGTCCAGGAGATACCGGTGGGCTGCTCGATGTGCTCTTCGGGATCAACAACCTCTTCTTGAACTTGTTTATTTTTGCTTTCCCTTTTCTTTTTTTTTTGGTCCCAATCGCATTCTTTACTGATTTTGTGAATCGCTTCATGATCGACTAACAATTTTAGAAGGAATAAAATGGCAGAAGAAAAAAAATGGCAGAAGAAGATGAATAGAGAAAAGAAGAGAAGAGGATGAGTTCCATCGTCTCTAAAACCTTCAATTTATAGTCGATAGAAATAGTGTCGACATAGATAGGAATAGTGTCGACATCGATACAAATTATATCGACGACACAAATTCCATCTGTCGATGGAAAAACTGTCGATATCGATATAAAGTGTATCGATCGACAGTTTTTGTGTCGATACCACTGCCCCAAAAAAGTTTTGCTAGGCCACGTTGGATTGCAAAGACACCCTTTTGGAGGGTTCCCTTGGAACCGGCCTTAGCATTGTGTCATCTAGAAGTTGTCATGGCATTTAATGCATAAGCTTCCTATTGATCTTCTTGAAGGAATTAATGACTGATTATTCAATGAGAAGATTTTTATTGGATTTCTTCCAACAAACTGACCAACTCTTTAATGCTTCATATACCAAAGTAAGTACTGCTATTTATGTACCAGTAGAACTTGGCCCGATTTGACAGTGCCGGCCCGTTGAGTTCAAATATCTGTTGAACTTGGCTGGATTGTCATACCCACAGATGACCTCTGGCATCCTAAGTGAGAATAGACACAATTGCTCTCTATGGTTGTTGCCAAAGGTGCTTTATATGCAAATAGTAAAAGTGACTCATGGCTAGCTAGACTGGCTGCTAGTCACATTCTACCTAAAATTCTTCATTTCGTTGTTAGTTGAATTCCAATCAGTTTCCAATACAGCAGAATAGCTAGGAATGAATTCCCATTAAAGAGACGGCCAAAAAACAAAAAAATTGTTCCTACATTGTCTTTGTTCTCTTTTTTGTGCTTCTGTAGGAAGATTAATTTTCGGCCTAGAGAAAAATTTGGCGGCCTCACGGTACGTGACAAAATAGCATTAAAATACTAAAATATCCTTCACTTTATAATATATCTACAAACCGACCATCACCTAATCCAAACCCTATTCATTATAACCTAATTAGCTGACGCACTTTCTTTTTGTTTTTCTTCTTCTCTTCTTCATCACCAACAACTTCTTCTTCTTCTTTTTCCTTCTTCTTCTCCGCAACTGATGAGGAACCTGATGAGAGGCCATTTATTCACAAATACCCACTCTTCCATCACTCCACCATAAACAATCAGAGATGAAATCATCACCACCATCACCATTAAAACCAGAGAGAACAACAACAGCATGTTTCGATTAGGTTTTGAGTGATTGATTTTTATGGTTTTGATTCTGGTATATAAATGGCAGCCATCTTATAACCTTAAAAATCAATTATTGAGAAAATCTTATTAGAAATCATGCAAAAGGAGATAGTTAAATCGCATGGAGGGTTATCCAAACATTGAATTGTGTTGACATCAAAGGTATTTGTCTGTTTGATTTCCAACTCTAATTGTTAAGTGGGTATTTGTGATTATTTGGTTTTCTGCCATCTGATCTGATGGTTGTGCCTCATAACTGATTCAATTTTTGATAATGGGTTCTTGTTTATTTTGTTTATGGATTGAAAAAATATTTAATTAGGGTTTATAAAAATTTAAATCTGAAAATTTTCCCTTAATTAAGGTTCCTGATTGGGTTCCTGATTGGTTGAAGATGGAGTTTTGAATAGGCGAGTTCGATTGCTTTTCAATAGGGGAATTGATGAGGTTTGTGTTATGTTTTCAGTTAAGGGTTTTAGATTTCGAGTTTCTGATGGTGGTGCTGTGGTGGTGGTGGTGGTGGTATGAAGGTGGTGGAAGTGTCAATTGGATGATGCCGGTGTGGGATTTGGTTATTTTCAGATGATTTTTTTTCTTTTGTTGTTATAATGGTTGGTTTTCAGTGGTGGATTGCTTAGATTTCTTGGCTGCTAATATGTTTATGCTTGTGTGGTGCAGGTTTGTCAAGAGTCTGAGCTCGAGATTGCACAGATTTTGGGTTCAATTTATTGAAGTTCGATGCAGTTTGTCGTTGGTTGTATTTCAGATGCATAATTGGGTGAACATGGTGAGTTGTTGCTGTTAGTTTTTGATGATATCTGAGGGAGATTTTCAAGGGAATGGTTAGTGTTTTTTGATGCGATTCCTGCCAGGAAAATGGGTCTGTTGTGCCGCTGTTGGCATTGTATTGCTACTGTGAATTTGTGATCTGTTGGAGGGTGTTGTTGGTGTTGATTATGAATGGTTAGGGCCTGAAGTATGTGACCAACATGAACTAAAGACTGGATAGAGTTTGGTTACTCGTTTTTCTTGTTTGTATTTGTGATTGTATATATGGCAGTATAGACAGAACTGAAACAAGTTGAGTTTTTCTCTGTTTTTAATGGTTTCGGCTTTATAATGTTAACACACGACTGAGCCGAAATAGTTTCGGCTCATAAGAAAATTATACGAGTAAGCCGAAACAGTTTCGGCTCATTCATGTTTCTTTCTCTAGTGAGCCGAACTTGGTTTCTCCATGTTTCGGCCTAGAGAATTTTGAATTTCTCCAAGCCGAAACTGTTTCGGCCGAAAATAATGTTATGATAACCCAGAGAGAGAGTTTCGGCCTAGACAAAATTTTAGATCTTAGGCCGAAACAATTTCGGCTTGGAGAAATTCAAATTTTTCTAGGCCGAAACTAGCAACATAGCTGCCATTTTCAAATAGTATTTTCGGCCCAGAGAAACATATTATCGTGTAGGCCGAAAATGCTTCTGTGTAGCTCAAAATTTTTCCCCTTCTTCTCGCCCCAAAACTCAAGAAATTTCTCACCCAAAAACAAAAAAATCTATAAGCCGAAATCATTAACACTAATCATTATCATTAACACTAATCATAAAAATTAGTGTTAATCAGTCAAAGGGCAGATTAGCATTTTTGAAAAAAATTATTCCCAAACTGCCCCCGTTTTGTCCTCTACCGCGAGGCCCCCAAAGATTGACTGAGGCCGGAAAAGACGGTTCTTCTGTAGCACCTTTTCAATAACCTTTCTCTTCACGGAAAAATTACTTCAAACAAATACTAATAGAGGCAGCAGCAGAGGATAAGATCAGTGCCTTACCGGACTCACTTCTTCGTCAAATTCATTCTTTCCTTGAAATCAAGGATGGTGCTCCTACTAGTGCGCTATCTAAAAGATGGAGAATTTGGACCACTGTCCCCATCCTTGATTTTCGTCTTGAGGATCCGATAAATTCATGGATTTTTTGCCGATGGAACGTTGGGTGGTCATAATTTGTCAGATATAGACAAGTTCTTTCTCAGCTGGGATTGC
>JAJJMA010020506.1:41041-55412 GCA_023529015.1 Papaver nudicaule | reverse complement strand
GTCATAATTTGTCAGATATAGACAAGTTCTTTCTCAGCTGGGATTGCCTCTTGAATGAATTCCGGCTTCATTCATGGATTTCTAGTGTAGTAAGGGGTAACGTTAAAGAGCTCAGTCTGTACTTAAGACTAGACACCATTAGTCCTCTATCTCCTTTTACTTATGAATCACTGATATCGTTGAAGCTACAAACCCACCTGAATATCCGCATTCCTAATTATATCTCTTTTCCCTAGACTCAAGCGCCTTGAACTTGTCAGAATTGAAATCAGCAATGGGTGCTGGAATGAGGAGTTGTTCTCAAATTCCCCAGTCCTTGAAGAGTTGATTCTGCACTGTCTGTATGAGTTCTCTCTGTATCCCAATTCCTACACTGAAACTCTTGAAATTTCTTAGTGGAAGCAGCTGTTCAATTCAACTTCCAAGAAAATGAGGGCGCAGGAGAATTAAGCCGGTTACTTTGTGCGCTTGCACAAGTAAAATGTCTCAACTGTTTATGATCTATCCTTAAAAGGTATGCTTGCTTCTATTTTTAGAGTAGTTTCTGAATTTCTTTCTACTTCTATGGTTCAATATGACTCCTAGCAACTGACTTATACTATTGCCATCTCCTAGTGATCAATAGGCTATATTTGCTGTGCATACAGTCTGCCAAACAATTTGCTGACATCATTCCATAATGTCAAATTGTTGAAATAGCCGACAATCTAACCACTGGAAAAGAGAACTAACACATTATCCTATTTGAGATCTAAAATCAAACTTTCTAGATTTTCTTTCGTCATGAACGACTAAAGGAAGTGGGAATAATGAAGTTGGAATACTAGGCCTCGTTTGAGCTATTATTGATCCCGTGTTGGATGGTATTGGCTGAACTTACCGCAAGAAGAACATAGAGAATAAAATTTCTTTATTATGAATGTGCATTGTAAAAACAAATTCATTCGAAAACAATTTTTTTTCAATTCACAGTTGCAAAGGTAGACGGCGAAGAAGGAAGCACGAAATCATCATTGAGCCTTCCACTGAGGTGGTGCAGGTGCCGGAAGCGAATATAAAGACTTGAGCTGTCTATCTATGAGCTTACTGTTGTTGAGAGCCAGTTGAAGCTCCAAATCATCTTTCCACCACTGCTCTATCCCATGAGCCTCAAAAAACTTTTGCTTTCCCTTTGACAACACAAAAAGCTTTGCAGCTGCTGCTTTCACCCGAGTTGGGTCTGCATTCTCCTTTCCCCCTGCAGAACTACTCCCTTGGCCGCCGGCATTCTCTGGATCAGTGTAATAACAACAAATGTAATCACTGTTATTGACATACAAATGAGGCACCCATTTCATGATCTCTGCACAAACTTTCCCTGGCGCATCTCCAACACCTACACTCTGACAGTCGACATCCGTTTGATTATTCTCGCTGCTGCTTAGCGGAAGCATCGATTTGAACCTTTTCCAAACAAACCCAGCTTTCTCTCCAATGTTCCTCAAACTCATAGCAATCGAAACTGACGGCGGATTGAACAAATGCGTCTCCACAAAAACACCTTGTTTCGCCAATGCTTTACCCACTTGAAGTGCAAAACCAGCACCCAAAGAATGCCCTGCAACACACACATTACAACTCCCAAACCTATCAACCGCCCCTTTCCAAAGCACCATTAAACCTGACAGACCCTTTCAAACTCTCCCAAGCTAAAAACCTCAAATCATCTTCGATATCTCTACGAATCGTCGGACCTTTCAGTAACGTCCCTCGGAGTGCTAACACAGCTTTTGGTGCACCACTAGGTCTAATCAATATGAAATCACTTAATGCAGCAGATCTATCCCATTCTAGTACTGCGCCGAAAATCGACCCGTCTCGTTCATCAATTAGTGTCTGTGATAACTTAAAGGGTTTCCACCATTTTGGTGCTAAAGCTGTCTCTGGTGTTCTATTCTCTTGTCTGTCTAGTTCTAATAGATATACTGCTTGTATGAAACATGCTATTACTGTTCTTCTGTAATAGATTACAACTTTATCAATAAAATTGAAACAAGAAACATAGGGGAATTGAGGGTTTTGCTTTAAATCGACTAAAACAGATAGGGTTAAGTAAAATACCAGCTAGAACTGATGATATCTCTCCAATTTGGGGAAGAAAGATTTCTAGGTCCAGAAACATGGTAAGCATAAGGATGATGATTCTCGTCTTCTTCTCCTCCTGGTGAAGCAATCTTCTCTACCATCGTCTTTGCCATTGAACCCTGAACCACCAAAAACTTGGCCTTCTCAAGATTAAATCTCTGTATCTCTCTGTATTGAAGGTAAAGATGGAGACTTTACAGAGAAACAGAAGAGATTTCTCTCTCTTTTGGGTTAGATTTGGAATTGGATTCGATTCTAAATTAAGGGTTTTGAAAAATCTGATTTTCCTGATGAAATTGATTGAGTTTAACGTCTCTGGAATCAGAGAAGAAATAGAATATTTTAGAATTGTTTTTCAAATAAAGAAAGAAAAATACTTCCTTTACTTGTAACGGTCATATCTTTACTTAAACACTCCGTTGATAACGCTGACGATAACGTTAAATTTGACCAGTTACAGATTTTGGCACCCGTTGTTTCACTCTGGGCGCCCTAAACCGACATGTAAAACGATTGTATTAAATGCTAGTTCAGATGACGATGTTCTCTAAAATCAATGTTATTATACCCACCCCACTCTGTACTAGATTAAGAGACACCGGTGACCAGTAGGATGAAAAACACCGGTGAACGGTTACGGTAGAATGTAATTCAACAAAAATTGAGATTGAAATGGAAAATAGAGAAAGTGGTAAGGTTCTATTCTATTTTTTTCTCTTACCAATCAAAGAATACAACAGTTTCAAGCTTTCAAGATATCAGAGCAGCTAAACAGTTTAATTAAGCTATACACATTCTTTCTGATTTGGGTATTTTGGAATGAACTAGCTGAAGCAAAAGTTTAAAAGGACAAAAACTAGCTAGCCTCCAAATGGGGATGCCATTCTTTGCCAAAAAAGGGTGGATGAGATGAATAGAGAACTTCTAATATTCTTCTTCTCTTTCCCCCTCCAAAGCCCACTATGACAGGTTCATAAAATCTGACCGACTTTAGGATTCTTCAGAAATTCTGAGGTTGACATAATCAGCTCAGCTGTCCTTGTGATGCTTTATGATTTGAGCATTGACATCATCTTATTTATTTTCCTCTTTGTTTTTGGCTTGTAATTTTTCTACCTGTTTACGAAGGTAGGCTTGCTTTAGTTTCTCCCTCCGAGAATTTGCCTGCTCTTGTCTCCGCATCTTCAGTTCAGAGGCCTTATCTCTCGCTTGATTTGTCTCTTGATGAACTTCCCTGCATTGACAAAACCACCACAATAAGATTTCAGGAGACGACCAGGACCACAAAATAAATCTCTCGTAAAGATCAATCAGACAGCCTGGGAAATTATTTTTCGAGAATAAGGTCCAAATGTCCCTCAATCCACTTTAATGCTTCCCAGTATCCTGTTAAGGCTACAGGCTTAGGGAAATGCTTTGGCGGGGAGTCAGAATATAAACGATGCTAAGATGTTAACTTTTTTTAATCTTCAAATCTACATATAAAACTGTTATAGTCCAGCCCCAGCATCCAAAACCAAATGAAACGTTAAAATCATCTAAGCCCATTTTAAACAGACATCTACAAATTCTACTTCATAATCTCCAGCCACTTGACCTTCTAAGCATAAATGCAAAAGCATGATAGGTTTAACAGCCATTTTTAAAAGCAGCATCAAGGCTATTTTACTGAAATATATGTAGATACAAGAAACTGTTTAGACTATCAACTTATCAAGACATTATATTTTAGAGTACAAACTAAGGCATTCTGAACATACCTTACAAGGCGCTTATGCTCATCATTGTCTAGAAATCCAGCTGTCCTCCCAGGTGCAACAGGTTTTGTGTTAAACGGCATATAAGCATCAGTATCATCACCATCCTCATTGACCTGGGCTACGGTGGCAGGAACATCAGCAATTTGTAAGTGCTCAGAATCATCACGAACAAGACTCTTGCTGAAGAAATCCACACAGTACTTTTCTCCTTCTTCCTCGTCGGGTAGCTCACCCCTAGCTAGCTTATCATATAATGCAGCTTTCCTTTCTAATGCTGCATAGCTAACAGATCCATCTTGTACTGCTTTCAGTTCCAGCTTGTCCCTGAGCACATAAAAATAACAGCAATGCAAGTTAGCAAAGTGATATAACTAATCAAGTAAATTTAATATATCGTAAGACTCAGTTAGGTTTATGTTCAGCTGAATTCCCTCGAGTGCCAAACACAGGGGACTCAAATTGGGTAACACTTGTGTTTATGTTTAGATGGCAAACCATAATTTAAGACTTGGTAGGGTTTATGTTTCGCTAAATAGTTTAACACTTGATTGTTATGTTTGAGCACAGCACAAAAATTACAGCAACGCAAATTAGCCGAATGGTATATATGTCTCTGACATTGTAGGTCACCAGAACTAGATGCTGCCCAAGGTAAGACTGAGTAAAACATTAGGTACATTTATTATATTTTAAGTAATCTAAAGTGTAACATCACCAATTCATCTGTATATCCCTCGAGTCCCAAACACAGGGCACTGAAACTGTTCTAACACTTATGTTCATATTGCAGCCACATTTTGAGACTTATCAGCCACATAGTCTGCCAATCCAGTAGGTTGTCGGAACTAGTTGCTACTCAAAGGTCAGATAAACTAAAACGTTCGAGTACAATTGTCATTTTCAAGTAAGCTAAGCATAACATCACCAATTCAGACGGACTCCCTCAAGTCCCAAACACAGGGTACTGAACTGTGTTTAAGTGTTAACACTTACATTTTTATCTAGATTGCAAGCCATATTTTAAGACTTAATTAGCCACACAGTATAAATGTGCGAGACAGAATCTGCTAATTCAGTAGGTCGCCTGAACTACTCAAAGGTAAGATTAACTAAAACGTCGAGTACAAGTATTATTTTTAAGTAATCCAAAGTGTAACATCACCAATTTAGATGGATTCCCTCGAGTCCCAAACACAGTGGGACTGAAACTGAGTGAACACTTATGTTTATCTCTCGACAGCATACCATATTTTAAGACTCAATTAGCCACATAGTATCAATGTGGGAACAGAATCTGCAAACCCAGTAGGTTGTCGGAAATCTGCAAACCCAGTAGGTTGTCGGAACTAGTTGCTACTCAAAGGTAAGATTAGCTAAAACGTCGAGCACAAGTATTATTTTAAGTAAGCTAAAGTGTAAAATCACCAATTCAGGCTGGTTTCCCTCGAGTCCCAAACACAGAGCACTGAACTGTATATCTAGATTGAAAACCATATTTTAAGACATAAGTAGCCACATAGTATAAATGAGCGAGAAGGAATCTGCTAATCCAGTAGGTTGCTGGAACTAGTTTCTACTCAAATTAAGATTACTTAAACGTAGAGTACAACTCTTAAGCTAAAGTGTCAAATCACCAGTTCAGACGGATTCCCTTGAGTCCCAAACACAGGGGGACTCAAACTGGGTTAATACTTATGTTTATGTATATCTAAATGGCATACCAAAAGTTAGTTAGGTTGATATTTCGCTTGCAGGACAACGATACAATCACTATAATAACCTCTAATTGGACGACCGAAGGGAGTCCTCTATGTGATAAGAAGATGCAACTTCTGTCCGTCACATATGGATGTCCCAAAAACCCTCTTTGTTTATGCAATTTCTTGATTTTTAGATTCAAATTAAAGAGGATCATGAAATTGAAGTAATATTTCACTAAAATACCATCTTACAGACAGCTTCCAAGATCAAAAAAATTCAAAACCTTCATTAAATTAACCCAGAAAAACGGGTCTGCGCGGGTTAAGACGCGGGTGGAGAAGAAAGGATCCACGGGTCGGGTATTTTTGCCCATTGGTCACATACGTTTAGCAACGGATATAAGTGTTCCTGTTACAGAGAACATTTGACAAGAGGTTTAGGGACTCAAACAAACGTTACTAAAAAAACTCCTTTCGGTCGGCCCCCACCGTTTTACGGTAATCTAG
This sequence comes from Papaver nudicaule, assembly GCA_023529015.1. NCBI lineage: Eukaryota > Viridiplantae > Streptophyta > Magnoliopsida > Ranunculales > Papaveraceae > Papaver > Papaver nudicaule. The sequence goes on along the minus strand of JAJJMA010020506.1, from coordinate 49,321 downwards.
TTTATAAAATCTAACTCTAGTAAGAAACAAAACATCAGTGGCCTAACATCAACTCAAATAAACAACATACAGATTCATATTATTGTCCAGCACCACAATGTAATCTAAATTCATTGTTTACGCTTCGAAAAGTAGATTAAAACACGAAATCTTAAGAATAAAAAAGAAGGTGAATTCTTACTTGTGAGCACGAGCTTCAACACCAGAATTCTTATTAGAAAAAGCATCATTGGCAACAATTTTCTTCTTAGCACGATGGAATTCAATATCAGGATTCAATTCCCTATTCTTTCTATTCTCTTCTTGTGTTTTGTAAAGTTGAGCTTTAAGTTCAAGAATTGAAGAAGCACCAACACCTTCAATAGCTTTATGTTTCTTTGGCATTATTGATGATTCTGTTAACCATCCTAATGATTCTACCTCTCTCTTCAGCCCTTCCTTTCCTTCCATTCTGCCCTAATTCAAGTGTTCTAGGGTTGAAATTGCCTGATTCTTACAAGATTGAAACCAGAATGATTCAAATAATTCTCTCAGTAGAAATTCGTTTACCTTGGAAACCCTAGAAGTTCCTTGTTCTGACGTTTCTTCTTCTCTCTCAGAATCAGAATTGACCGATTTACTCAAACTACCCCTCTTTTCTAGCAGGGGAGGGTATCAGGCTGGATTGTTTCGTGCTGTAAGACTCTTAACTAAGCCCAGGGCTCAGGGCCCAGGCCAAGTTTCCTCTTTACTTGCTAGTTACTACCTTGCGTGAGTTGTGTGATGAGAGTCGGCAACTAGAGTTTTTGAAAAGGGTGAAGAATTATGTTAGTGGTCATGCTGCCAATATTAGAATAGGTAACTTTTTTTTCTCATAGATTAGGAGTTGATATCATAGAATAGGTAACTTGTAGCTAGGCTTCCAACCAGTTTTTTGTAGATTTTTCTTTTCGTCTGTAAATTCTTTCATATTCAATTATACAACACAATTGTTTTAATTTATTGTTCTTAATTTTGTGCAATGAGAATACAAGTTTGTTGCTTTCTACTGGCGCTCTGCGCTCTGAAAAAAAGGGAGTTGCGATGGATTTATATTTTGGTACTATCGATTATGACGATTTTCTTAAATATTATCCTTACGACAAAGAAAAAGAATATCCAATAACAAAATATGTATACGATGAAGATGAATATGATATCCAATAACAAAATATGTATACGATGAAGATAAATATGACGAAGATGATGGCAATGAGGGAGACGTAGCTTTGATTGATGAACGAACAGACGAGGATGAATGAGTTGCTTCATGGAAAGTGCTAGATGAGAGTTCACCTTCACCTTGGACTTGGATTACTGTGCATGCCTATTTTAGTGAGGATAAAGGCTATGAAGGATATAGAGTTATTTTGCACAATGTGCTCGCAAAGCCAGTTATTGCTTCAGCCAAGTTCTCAATAAATGGAAATTATTTTTTCAATCAAAACTTCATGGGAATAAAGGTTGGTGTCACACTTGTTGAGAAACATAAACTTTATGGTCTACGTGTCTAGTGTAATTCGATGTTTCTTCCATCTTACTTCAGTTGTGCACCTGACCAGAGCACTTGTACTAATGAATGCAGAGGCACGTATGATCCTAACAAGATTTGTAAGAAGTGTGAAGCTTATTTTTCTTGGCACGAAGGTTAGAATATGCATTTGGTGGTGCCTCTTTTCAAAGAACTCAGATGCAAAAAAATAATATATTTGTTAACTGCACGTGGTACGAATGCAGCTACGAGTTATCTGCCAAGAATGGAACGAAAGAATGGGATACTTAAAGTTGAAAAGAAGGAATAAAGGATTTCCACAACTGAAGATGAGCTGTGTGAGATTGAACCAAATGATTTTCTTCAAGATCTAATAAAGATTTGAGGATACGGAGAGGCTTTATTGTATAGTTGAGGTACTCATATTTTGATTACTAGGTGTGTTTTATCAACATCTTTTGTTTTGGAATTTTCATAATTGAATTTTAACACTAAATGTTGAAACATTGAATCACAACAAAACCAGACGAAAGACAAAGATGCAACAAGTAATTAATAAGGTAAGGTTATTGAAGAAGATTAATTAAGCAACACCATCTATAACAAGACCATCAGAAGATTAAAAGAAAAAATATTCATTACCCTCATCACTCTTCCCGTAGGACTATTAGCGAAATTCGCAACGAGATCCATTTTAAAATGATATCAATATTTAGATTCAGAATTTCTAGGGTTTGTTTTTGGTTATTATCAGGGAATTCCGTGGTAAATGAGCCTTTGTTAAAAGCTAGTATTGAACTGTCTAAGTTATTTTGGAGAAATGAAAAACAAACAAAATTTGGGGAGAATTGTTGTCGGAAATGGTGAGGTAGAATCATTCTCGGAAATGAAAGAAAAAATCGGAGTAATTTAGACGCTCTCTCTTTTTCTCTGGGAGTAAGGGTTCTCAAAAAAGGTTTAAAAGGCCCTTCCCGGTTCCATGAGACGAGATACATGAGATGAGTTGTTCCATTTGCTACCTGGTTCTGGTGTATGGATATGGGCTCCATACTTCGAGTACGCAACCCCTTCTGAAAATCTTACACATCAGCATTATTAATCCAAAAACAGTAAGACTTAATTAGTTTTTCCAACTCCTTAATGTGTCATCTTAACCTTGTAGATTGTAGTCAAAGACCTAGCTCAAAATACAACTAGATTATGATTGGCTAGTATTTTCCCAAGATTATCTTTTTTATCTAATAATAAATTTAAATTTAGAAAATAAATACAAACTCAATAACGTAATTATTTTTATTTCGTTCTTTTTCTAGGGCGTTGTATCTTTCACCGACAAGAAGTTCTAGCGTCTTAAACGAAACACCATCCCTAAGGTACATCGTTGAGATCTCCTCAGCTTTGAGTACATATTCATAATGACTTACTGGATCTCTATATTGGTTTCGTTTGATATACAACCTTACCTTTGAAGTAGTTAGAAACTACATTAGGATTGACTTTCACACATGCATTTCATATTTCCATCCCCGATCTGCAACTGACCAGCAATATTAATGAAAGATCTGATCAAGGGAACGAGGAATCAATCCATTCTGCCGTTGTGGATCTTTCTTACCAATCATGGTATAAGGTTTGCCTGACCCTGTTTGGCCATACACAAAAATACATACCTACGAAGAAGAATAATTGAACTTTTTGAGTATACTCAACACAAGTCATCAACAACAACAGTAAAAAGATGAATCTAAAACAAAAAAAGACATGATCACCTTGAAGCCATCAACCGAACTCTGTAACAACTGAGAAATCTCAGTAAAAACATCATCTTGGGTACACTGATCATTGAAGACTTTATCAAACTTGAAGATGTGTTTTTTCCCGATAAACATATATTAAAATGTAAATAAAGAACGAAAACCATGTCAAATATTTTCCAAATACCTCAGATTGAATGCTAGTCAGGCACATACCTTGGTCATCAGATATTTCAATATCCTTAGCTTCAACTGTGTTGGGATATACAACTGACCTTCTTTCTCCCTCTTGGTCTGATAGAGACCGCACTCTACATATCAAACGGATGTTCCCTTTGAGCTGGAAAGCATCGTTGTGCAACTTTCTACAAAGTGAGATGAAATAAACAGATGAGACTGATTTGATAATATGTTTGCTACTGGTAAATCTATTGTATTTGCACTTTGGTACTGTGCATAAATATATTTTAACACAGCCTACACTATTAAATGCAGACTGAATTCAACTTATAACTTACAGGCATGGAGTCTTTGGTCCTTGATATGTTTCGTGGAGACACATATTGTACTTTTTCTATGTTTTTTGCAATTCTAAGGGAAACAAAATATCATGTTTCGTTAATATATAACAAAACATTTTTTGTTCCTGAAATATGTTTTTATTTTAGGAAAATTAAAAGTATTTTCCTTTAGTATAATTGTATAGTCAAATGAAATATAAATATTATAGTTTCTTACATCAGAATATTTCTTATTTTTTAACTAATCTAAACAAAATTCAGTTTCAAAGGTAAGTCAGTCAATTAAAAAAATTAAAAAAATTTATTTGTTTCAAGTCGTCTGGAAAGTAGGTAAATATTGTTGATGGGCTGATGTGCAAAAAGGGTTTGCATTCTCGAAATATGGATCAGGTATCCATACTAGTCGAATTGTTTGCTTCTATATATTCCTCATTTTAAAGTGATATTTCACTTATCATGGGATGGAATAGTGATATTTTAACTTGTGTAGTTGCATGCGCGATATTGCGCCTGCCGTTTCCATCTAAAACATTGACCTATTCATTTAATATACTTCTCTTTAGTTTAATGATCTCATTTGAACAACAATTATAATTTGACCATCGTTGTTACTTTAATGTTAGTGAATTGGATACTCAACTATGCATAAGGAGAAATGCAAGAGTAATTAGGTTACTGTAGTGTTGGTGACATCAATCAAGTTTGAATGTGTGTTTGTTTTCCCAAGAAATGTATGTCGGTTCTGGTGGTGGTGGTGGTGAAATTGTATGTCCTCGTGGTGATGTTGGTGATGGTGTTGTTTTTGTTTCGTCCCACCATTTTCTCTACAGAAGGGATGAAGGCTGTTAGGGCATTGTCCGGTCAAACCCACTAGCGTTGGTATGTCAAGCTAGTTGTAAGTTTTAGGTGTCAAAACTCAATTCTTGATTTAGCCTACTAGAGTTTAGATTTCAGAATTGGGATATAGACAAAGTAGTAGAGACCTTGAAGACGAAGACTGTGAAGACATCAATTATTATTCATCGACAAAAGGTTAGTAGGAGTTATGACTTTATGGATATTCTTCTATTCTACTTTCTCTATTATTTCGAAATATAGTCGACTACTTTAGTAGTGATAATAGCGATTGAGATCGTATTCTTGTGTAACGTGGCCTTGTGTCATGACCAGTGTTTGATCCCACAAATACTGTGAGTACAAGAATGAATGAGACAGATTCGATGCCATGTGTCCATCACAATGGTTTGCTTGCAAACTGTTAGTTGGATATGGATGAATCTAAAGGAGTACTCTTGAGCAAAGAGTCCATGGATCACAGCTGAGGATGTTCACACGTCTAAGTTCTGGCTCAGCCCAGTACTTCCAGCGGAATCCAGATTTGACGAAATCTGGCAGGCGGGATGTTCCCGAACCGGTTCGCAAACCAGAAACTCGGAATGTTCTGAGTTCGAAGTGCTTGACATTTCGCGAACCAGTTCGCAAACCGGAATGTCGGTTACTTTGTTGGTTGTCAGATTTAGTGAATATTCTCTTAGAATTTCACTCTGAGTCAAATTCAAAACTCCTTTATCTCTTAGATGGACTTGTGAATAACAGAATATATTTTGTGTTCCATCTAACGATCCTCAATGAGTCAATAAGATAAGATTATCTCTGGTCTGTTGGATTTATATCTTGAAGTGTTTTTGAGCTAACAAAACACTTGGCAGATAACTCTAAAAAGAATTCCAATTGAGATTAATCTCTATTACTTGGTTATCAAGTTTAGGGTTTCCCTAACTTGTGGGACAAGTATTTGATTGCTTTATTCCAAAGCAACCTATCTTATTGAGTGTTATAAATAGAGGTGTCTATGGACAAATACCGCAAGCATCAAGCATACGTGAAGGTCCTTAGGGAAGGTAGCGTAAACTCTTTTCACTTCGGTGAATGCTTATTGTGGTATAGTCATCCTCTATAGGTTGCAGCTCCTCTGGGAACTCCCTACGACTATAAAAGACTTCTCTTGAGAGTTGGGAAGCACAGGTAGGAGATTGAAACCATCTTTGGTTGAAATCAGATTAACCTGTAACCTTGGTAACCTGATCACGTTCTTGTCTATTCTAAAGTCCGTCTCTTCTGATATACGGCTATTCAAGAACTGATACGTTACTCATCAAGGTTGGAAAGGTAGCAACGCACGGCTGCACTCGGTGTTGTAAGACCTAGTTAGCTCCAGTTATACAAGTTCCTTAAGTGGTTCTTCGTGTATAACTGAGGTAGAGACAATTTGGGCATTGCTTACTTGGTTTGCGTGTCAGCCCCAAGTTGTGAAGTAGATTTCCGTATGACCTGGATTTAACAATCCGAAGGAAGTCATCTTGTGTGTGGTAAACTGATAGAGGACAATTACACCATACGTCAACAATTAGGTTGAAAAACCAGTATTGCTGACACAAGCCTTTGGCATCGGTCAAAGCAACTCCTAGGCCTGTAAAGGACGTCAGCTAGGGGAATCAAGTGCGTGACGATCTGTGGGGGATCCAGAGACGTAAGGAAGGCGACAGTAGCCAATTCGCTTGGAGGGCTTGAGTTGGTCTCTGCTACATCCCAGACCGAAGTCTTATAGTAGGCTAGAGTTTGTAGTCAGTTTGTACTGGGCGGTGTTCAATCTGGACGAGGTTCCGAGGTTTTTCTGCAAGGCAGTTTCCTCGTTAAAAAAAATCCCTTGTGTCTTGTGTGCTTTTACTTTCCGCATTATATTTCTGATAGTATAATTAAAGCACCAAGTAGTACATTATTGCCTAACTGTAGAGTTGACTCCAAAGTACTCTTTGTCGAGGTTTAACAACTCCAGTTATAAGTTTGGATATTGATTTTTGAGATCGTCCAGACTTAAACCATAAAACTCACGAGCCAAAACGAAAAGTTGGTAGTATTTCGGTACCCCTCCTTTTTCAGAGGCACAAATTGGTGTTAGATGTTGGTTTCTTGATTCAGTAGTGGTGAAATTTTGTAACAGTGTTGGTGGTGGTCATCAGGTTGTGGTGAAATTGTGTAACGGTGCTGGTGGTAGTATTAGTGGCGCAGGAAGAGTTAGTAATGGATTGATTGTCGTTGGATTCATTTATCAACATTCCTGATTAAAATGGTGAAAGTAGAACTTAGAAATTTTTACGATTAACAAAAGGTTTTCAAGACACTATAATTTCTGAAAAGTTGAGAAAAGAAGAAACCAACCTTTTCGGTGATTCAGTCGAGATTTTCAGATAAACTCGACCGAGATGAACGAGTTTTTCGTTCAAAACTGGGATCGCCTATATCGTATAATCTGTTTCGCTCAAGTGCCAAAACCGAAAATTTCAGCGAGATCTCGGTCGAGATCGACTACACTGAGTGACACATATGTCAAGAATATAATTAAAAAGTTGTGTTGGAGATGAAAATCAATTACTCTTAATATTTAGAAATTTGTGTCTACATAGATGACCAAGAGGGTGTCTAGCAAGTATTGCACATAGGAAACAACCACATTCACCATTGGAGAAGCTCTAAGCAGCTAAAACTAAAATCAAACATAATCTTCTTAATTAATTTATACTAAATATATACATATTACTAATAACTTTTCATACATACGTACGGTTAAATAATGACAAGCTTTAGATAGTGTGGGATTTCTCCCTTTAGGGATGGTAAGGGTTAAGAAGCCATCTGTTATGGATAGTCTGATCAACCACAACATCCTCTAGTAAACCACCTAGTTAACTTGGTAGTGCTATGTTCATGAACGTGTCCGCTAGCCTTTTTGTATTCTATTTTCTGATATTTTCTCCACTACTATCTTCGACCCTCGAACTTAACCTGTTGTTCATTGAATCCTCTCGATATGAGAGATTCAAGTGTCTCTCAAATCCATATCAACATTGCAGGGATTAGTGGCATTGGTGGGGGTCCTCTGCCAGGCACAAGATTTTTGCGTTTGTTACTTTTACCGAACCAACTTGAAAGTCCAGACATTTCCCGAATTTAATACCCTTCTCCTTGCATCAAGTTTTGATTCAATAGACGAACCAGTACAAGAAACATGTAAAAGAGAATAATTTGTAGGTCTTAGAAATGCGAACTTGCTAGTATAAAACTGTGAACCCAACCAAATCACGAAAATGTCCGACTCCCACCCAAATCAACAGGCTCCCAGACTTATTTTATATTATTTGTTAAAATCTTTCTACCTTTTCCGTTGGTATTAATCATTCACTTAGAGCAAGCACTATGGTGTTAGGACATTGTCCGGTCAAACCCACTAGCGTTGGTATGTCAAGCTAGTTGTCAGTTTTAGGTGTCAAAACACAATTCTTGATTTAGCCTACTCAAGGTTTACTTCGGGTTAGGATAGAGGTAGTAGAGTTTAAAGTCGATCTCCACCCTTTGAAGATGAAGATGGAGAACACACGAAGACATCATCAAGGACTTCATCAACAAAGGTTAGTAAAGATTGAATTTTCCTTGAACT
>JAJJMA010020506.1:10626-31041 GCA_023529015.1 Papaver nudicaule | reverse complement strand
GCTCTTGTTTTGCTTGAAAGACTCCAAGGAGATCGGTGAGTATCATTCTTGAAGAGGTTGGCGTTCTTGTATTTGTTTGGAAGCTACAAGTAAGCGATTTTTATCTTGGCTCTTTAAATGTTATTTGCTTGTAGTTCTTGTTTGTGCTTTGACTTTTGCTAGAGCTTGTATGCTCTCTTCAATTTGTATTCGGCCGCACACGGCTTGTGTGCATTATATCAATAAATTTTCCTTTTGACCGATCAAAAAAAGAACAGTCTATGATAAAGGCAAAATAAGGCCTCATGGTTGAGGCATAAAAGAATGAAGAAGTATCCCAAAAACAACTGAGCTTAGAATTAAAAGAAGATTCGGTCGGATCGGCATGTAAACTGTGATCTTCTCTAGGCCCCCACAAATGTGGTGAGGATCCAATCTAATCTTCAAATAAAGAAGCCATTTTCTTATGTATGGCAGAGCGACTCGATCCCTAAATGGTGGAAATGGTTAGCTTGATATTTTTCTCTTCTTCTTAATACCTCGCCCTAGAGGAGGATATATATAACAATGTGGTATTTACAAGGCTATAGGAGGACGTGGGACTCCATAACTAGAAGCGATACTCAATATAAAAGTACTATATTCTCAACATTAATGTAGTACATTGGAAAGGTGAACAAGAAGGATATTTTCATGGTGCTAAAGCGGCTCGCAACAGTCCACCAATTTCACATCTGTTCTTCGCAGATGATATCCTTTTATTTGTTAAGGCAAGTAATACTGAACTAAAATATGTTCTTGAATTATTAAATCGATTCAGCTTAGTTTCTGGGCAAGTAATCAATCCAACCAAGAGTGGAATTGCATTCAGTAACAATATAGGTAAACATCGACGAGAACAAATAGTTTCTCTTATGGGCGTGAAACCTATGGGACTGAATGATAAGTATTTGGGAGTTCCTTTGTTGCTTAATAAATATAAGATTCAAAGCTTCCAACCTTTGGTAGCTCAAATGAAAGCAAATAGATGGTTGGAATGGAAAGCTTATCAACCAAGCTGGTAGAGCTATCCAAGTCCAAACTGTCTTAAATGCAGTATCTATGTATCAAATGACATGCTTTCCTCTTCCAACCACTACTTTGGATAGATTGGATTCCATACAAAGACATTACTGGTGGGGTCATAAACCAGGAAGAAGAGGATACAATCCTAAACCATGGACCAAGGTTTGTCTACCAAAACGGCAAGGAGGAATGGGGTTCAAAAACTTGCAGAAATTCAATCTAACAATGTTGGTTAAAATGGCATGGAGATTAGTTACCAATCCCAATGCACTTTGGTTACAAATACTGAAGTCTAAATACTCCAAGGACATCACCCACTCCATTACAATTCCAAAGCTAAGGGATCCTGGATTTGGAATGGCATCATTAGGGGATTAAAAATAATCCAAAGGCATGCAATATGGGAAATATGAAATGGTGAAAAGGTTAGATTTGGGATGATCACTGGGTTCCTAATAGAGAAAACTATTTATTGAGACCCTCTGATTATCACCTTCAAGATTATGAAACTGTCAATCAACTAATAGATCAGACAACGCACACTTGGGATGAGCAATCCCTTGATGAGTTATTCACCCCATCATTGCAAGAAGAAATCAAGAGAATAAGGCCACCTATATGGGGAGAAGACAAATTGAAATGGAGTCTCAATGCATCTGGAAAATTCACTGTTAACTCCACTTATAACAAACTGATAAGCTCACGTTTCAGATATACTTCACAACATCAAAAAATTTAGCTTAGAATGTGGCATATGAATACTCTTCAAAAACTGAAAGTATTCTTATTGAAATGTATGCATCAGCTATTGCCTTTGAGGATTCGATTCTTAAGAGTAAATAATGGAGTAGATGTTAGTTGCCCTCTTTGTCATAATGCTGCAGAAACAATGGAGCACCTCTTTATGCAATGTCCATTTGCTAGAGACATTTGGTTTGCTATCCAGCCACACATGTTGAGTGAGATTGCATCATATGACACTGTCCAGAACTGGATTCGCAACGGTTCATTACTAAAACAGATCCTTTAAAGGAAGAGATTTTTTGTAAAAGGGTCGGATGTTTTTGAGGTAATTAAGGTCTGGGTCGTAGAAGTGGCTTTTGCTGCGTTTGGGTCGTAGACTTTCTTTGACCGTCTGTCTTTTGACTAAAATACCCTTATGAATCAGCTATATGACATGCTGTCCCTAACATCAGTTAAAACATAACCGGGTCGACCCATTTTCTAACGGACCCATATAAAAATCGTTAGTTTTATCAGCCATCGATTTAGGTGACACGTGTACGCTTCAGGATCTATTTAAGTTACCTGTAAATATCATTTCCTTTCCTAAACTTCTATCGGGTTAGGTTTTCTTCTCTTTCAAATCTGTCTACTCTCTCCTTGTAGGTGGATACTCCATCATCCACACTACAGGGCATAATATGGCTATCTGGAATCGCATTTGGGACCTGCATACTCTACCGAGAATACAAGTCTTCATCTGGAAATGCATGCATGGGATTCTACCTGTCAGAAATACCATTAGCAGATGGATATGCACTATCCCCTCTAACTGCAGTTTCTGCACTTCAGAGCCGGAAACTGACTGCCATGTTATTCTTTTCTGTCCTTACAGTAAAGCTGTCTGGTTTGGCTTAGGCTACAATGTAGACCTGGTAAGAAATTTGACGGTAAAACAATGGGTTCAGTCCTGGGTAACAGATAAAACAGACTCGACCATAGCAAACGTAAATGTTAGTCAGTTCTGTGCAGTTACGGCATGGTTTATATGGAAGGCAAGATGCCTTATGTGTTTTCAAAACAATCAACAGCCACCAGCTGTTACTATAGCTCTTATCCATAGCCATTTCAAAGATTTCAACATCATTTATGACAGCACAAACCTTATCAGAAACCCAAACCCGACCCAGCTCGCAGAAATGGAAGTCAGAACCTTGGCAAACCAGTCCACTGTCCATAGCTTCTATGCTTGGAATCCTAATTTATATACTGCAATTGTGGTCCTGATTGTTACAGATGAAGAAGGTGCCATCAAAGAACACCAAGCATTCGACTGCGGAGTAATCGAGACTAAAGAAAGCAGGATTCTGGGGGCTTTGGCGGCACTGAAATGGCATCAGTTGAGGAAAAAGCGGATCTGCAATATCCTTATTGAAGACAAAGAAGTGGTGAAGAAGTTAAAGCTGAAATGGAGATCCCCTGATAAACCTGTGAAAAATGAACACATCGATGGAAGTGTCGAATTACTTTGCTATTTTAGGAAATTTAACTGTTTTCCTGTAAGGCTTAACTGTAAGCCATTGTTAAAAACTGTAGTTGAAGATTATGCTTCCTCTGGCTCTGAAGAGGAACAAAATGCTGCTTTCCCTTCTTGTGTAAATTTCATCAAACTGGGTTCTGGTCAGACTACTGACCTGAACAACTAGTTCGTTTAATATAAAAGCCTGTTCGAGAAAAAAAAAAGGTTTTCTTCTCTTTCTTACAAACTCCTCGTCGCTGCTGCTGTAGAGCACACGACTGCTACTATCAAGGGAGATCTAGAAGAAATTAGTTAGGGGTTTTGTGTATTATTAGTACAGGTACTTTTCCCTATACGAAATACAGGTATAAATCATCTCTGTTATCTCGATTTAGGTTTATTTCTAAGGTTGGTTAAAAATTCATTTTTTTGGGTACAAAAATTGAATGGTGTAGCTGGGTATATCTCGATTTGTTTTAGGTTTATTTCTAGGGTTTTTTAAAAACTCATTTTTTGGGTACAAAAATTGAAAGGTGTAGCTGGGTATATCTCGATTTGTTTTAGGTTTATTTTTAGGGTTTGTTCAAAATTCATTTTTTTGGGTACAAAATTTAAATGGTGTAGCTGGGTATTTATGTCGACATGTTTGTAGTTGTTTTTAGGGTTTGTTTAGTTTCTATTTGTCTGATTCAATGCTAGATCAATTTTGATGTCGACATGTTTGTAGTCAAGCTTATTCTCAAGCTTATTCTCTCTGTAAACACTAACTGTAATGGTTTTTTGCCATGTGTAGGTCTACTGCAGGTTTTAGGACAACTGGTTTTCATGGTAGTACAAGAGGCAGAGGTCGTGGTGCAAGTGTAACGGTTGGTGCTGTAAGTACTAGTGGTGGTGGTGATGCAAGGGTAAATGTTGGTGATTCAAGTGCTAGTGGTTGTGATGCAAGGGTAAATGTTGATGCAGTAAGTGCTAGTGGTGGTAATGTAAGTGCTAGTGGTGGTAATGTAAGTGCTAGTGGTGGTGATGTAAGTCTTTGTGGTGGTAGAGGAAGAGGTGGTGGTGCAAGAGGAAGAAGGGGTGTTAGAGGGAGAGGAAATGGTGCAAGTGGAAGTGGTTCTACTAGGCCTGCTAGAGGAAGAGGCAGGGGTAGAAATGGTGGTTATGCAAGGATGAGAGGTGGAGGTGTTGGTGTAGGTCAACACTACCCAGTTGAAAACTTAGCAAGAAGATGTTCAAGTATGGAGCAGTTGCTGTTTGGAGCAGGAGGTGTTGATGCACAAGAACCACAACAACCAGCAGCAGAACCACAAGAACCAGCTACCAAGAAAGCCAAATCCGGGCCACAAGTAGTACAATGGAGGTATTAGGTAAAATGCTCTTCTTTCCATGGGAATTGCATTTTTTTTTTGTGAAGAAACAATCCTTCATCTAGTTTAATTCTAACTTATAGCACTCTAAACTAGTGATAACACTTTTGTATGAATGACACTCAACAGTACCGTGATGATATCTATTTTGTGGATGAAACAGCCATTTATTGCTTATGTATGTACAGTGAGATCAACTGTTTTAATCTACTGTGTATGCCATCTTGTTGTATTGTTTATGTTTCAGCATCAGGGTATGAGTTTTGTTTATATGGATTGAATCAGGAAGACAGAGATGGCGACAATATTTATGTTTTCAACTGAATTGTTAACTGTCAGATTTTCACACGAGTCAAAAGTTAAGCACGTGTGACCCATGAATGTAACGGTAACTGGAAACTTAAGTATGTTTAGACGGATGTTAGTCTGACCGTTATATAAAGTCAACTAACGGTTGACTATAACGGTCAAAGTTAGTCTACGACCCAAACGCAGCAAAAACCACTTCTACGACCCAGACCTTAATTACCACCCTTTTACAAAAAATCTCTTAAAGGAAGAAATACATAATTTTAGTACTTTAATCCTCTGGCATATTTGGAAGGATCGGTGTACAGCTTCTTATGAGAAACAAAGGGTTAATCCTAACCATACCATCAATAAGATTCGTGCCATGCTGCAAGAACTTAACCAAACTAAAAGTCTTAAGGCACAATTGCATGAGTCGCAAATGAGCTCTAGAAAAGGAGGGATAACGAATGAAGCGACTAAGTCTGTATTACAAAAGCATGTGGACTCTCATATTATTTATATTAATGCCTCTATCCCTAACAGTGCAAAACTTGCAGGTTGCGCCGCAGTCATCTTTGACAGTAACAGAGAATTCAGCGCAGCACAATGTTGGACCACTCCAGCAACATCAGTACTAAATGCAGAAGCAAATGCACTCTTCCAGGCACTTAACTAGGCGCAGCGCAACGACAACTAACTAAGGTTCTTTTTTTGCCTGATAGTCAGACCTTAGTGCAAACCCATAAATAGTGCAGTAGAAGGAATAAAATAGCAGTCACAGGCGTTGATCTCGGATTGCCAAAGTTTGCTTTCTCTGCTTATCTTATCGGATTGTAAGTTTATTAAAGGTGTTAATAACTCTGTAGCTGATACTTGTGCTAAATATGCTAGTAGGTACTGTGTAAATAGGTGTTGGGATCGGAAGCCACCTAGTTTCTTGTATGGGAAACTAAAATGTATAATGCTTTCTGTTGTGTAATATAATGTTTCGTTTTCCTTCAATGTAAATAGGTAGTACAGTGAACTATGTCGCAGGAGGTGTTGATATTCTCAAGATTATTATTATGGAGTACATTGAACTTTATTAGAGTATATTCTATGGGTATAATGGGGTTTTTGCCTCTACTTCCAAATGAGGAGTGAAATTGGGTTTTTTCCACTATGGTGAAAAGAGAAGAAGACTACACGGCACTTTGTGTACAATGTATTTTTTATTGATAAAAAGCTATAGAGGAAAATATTTAAATTTAATTTATTAATAATAATAATAATAATAAATGTTAGCTTGGACAACATACCTTGATTTTTTTCAAAAATATATTAAAAAAAGCAAATTTCCTTGATTTTTCATTTTTCTTTACACGACACATTTTTGAAACGCTTTTAGAAAACTTTCCTACTTTTTTTTTTTGAATTTGAATTTGAAAGGTTATATTGAAAGATAGACCGAAGCCCACTACCTACAAGCCCAGATAACTAGGCAAATACATATATAAAAATTCCCCCCACTCCGATGCAGACGAGTTTCGAACTCAGGTAGCTGATGTCATCACCCAACAACTTTACCACTGTACCATCACTTGTTATTTAAACCGCATAGTTAAGCCATACACATTATTTTCTGGGCCACACGTGCAAACAAGTCTCTGTCTGTGTTTCTCCATAAATGTGTTGTTTTTGGCACTGCACGTTTTTTGTTGGCACTTCAACCCGAAACAAAATAGGGTCATCAAAACCCAAAACCCAAAACCCCTTATAAAATGGACAGTTTTACCCTTTAAATTAAGTTTAGTGTTAGTGTTTGATTATCATTAGATTAGTGGTAATCATGATTATCATAATCTATATAGTTAAGTTGATAAAAATTTTAGAGAGAGAAATTCATTTGTTTTAGAATTGATTTAGAGAGAAAGAAGGAGAGAAAAAAAAAAACTTTGTTCTTCAAAAATCTCGAATCACTCAACCAAAATGAGTGATTCAAACACCGATTTCGAGCTACCGGAGACTCCAATAGATTACAACAACAAAATCTACTGTCCAAACGAAGGTGTGGACTCTACATTGCATTATTTGTTGAGTGGAAAAGTGTGGTTAACTCAAGAAACCGAAGAATCACTCCATGATCTCCAAAGAGACAAGTATCAACAAGATTATGAGGATGAACTAGCTTCTAACACCCAGGCTTACCTTTGCTTGTAATATTTTTGCATGTAATCATCTTTAGTACGTAGATTTTGTGATTTTTGTGAGTTGGGCGGCTCTGTTTACAGTCTGGTTTGACCTTGAAACTGAGGCGTAAAACAAATTTACGCCTCAAGATTCTTCCCAACTGAGGCGTAAAAAGTGGAATTTGGGGAAACTGTGCCGTACACTCATTTTACGCCTAGGACGACAACCTGCCATTGAGAAGTAAGTTGCATGGAAATATTGAATGCACAATACGTCCCAGTAGGTGAGGCGTAAAAGCAGAACTTACGCAATGGTTTTGGACTGTAAATATTTGTTTTTCGTCAAATACTCCAAGTGTAATTTACGCCTCCACTGGAGCAAGGACAACCAGGGCGTAAATTAAGTCTGACAAAATCTTCCTAAAAACCCCATGTTTACGCCTTGGTTGTTAAGGCGTATTTTTGTTTACGCCTTGCTTTTCCAAGGCGTATTATTTGTTACGGTTTACTTATTGAGGCGTAAAGTATGTATGATTTCTAATCTTTGTTCGTTTGGTTTATAGATGGTTCCTTACATTGAATCTATTGCTACCCCTGAGGAGTCTGATGAAGAAGGGCCTCCCATTGTACCTATGGAGGATCAACCACCTCCTAATCAAGTGTTGCACGAAGACACTACATATCATTGGCAACCATATGTTTGTACCATGGTGGGTTTTTGTGAGTTATCCAAAGTTGTGTATTCATTGATCATTTTTCCCCATTTGTATGTCCTAACTTTCTTCCCGAACTATTGGTTGTTCATAACAAAGTTGGCGCATCACTCATTGAGGATTGTACAAATGGAACCCCGATGGATGAAACAAAGGTCCGGTGTAACTACTCTCTTGTGAAAATTCACGCACATCCTCCAAATCGCCATTTTCATCAGGTCTCAAGCGAAGATATGGGTCAAAAACCACATCTCTGAGAGGGAATGCATCCAACTGTTGTCTCTTCTCAGCTATCAATGCTTCTTTTTCATGTAGACCACTTTCTTTGAAAGAGAATCTCTTACCCGTAGGGGTGCCTTCTGGTTTGTTAACCCAATCACTATCCTCCTTGGGTGCCAAAGTGGGGAAATGGTCATAGAACCACGACTGCAAAGTAACGAAATACTCATATTTCAATGACATATATGCAAAACTAACCTAAGGTTATTACACAAAAGATAATCTTACCTGTAGAAGACGAACATCACTCTCGATTTTGGTGGTTTGAGCTCTGGAAGCTTTAGCAAGTGAGGTGTTCAAGAAGGCAATGACGGCAGTGCCCCACGCATAACCATCAAGCGTATTAATGTCATCAAGATATCTTAAGTAGCATGCATTGACCCTATTACCCGTACTATCAGGGAACATGACGGTGCCCAAGGTGTGCAACATCCAAGCTTTCGCAACTCTAGTGGCTTCCACATCACTTATCACTTTGCCATATTGAACTTCTCCTTGGTATTACCATACATTAACCACAAACGATTGCTAACAATTTTCTTACCCTTGAGTGGTGCTTTACCCTTCTTGGGAACCCCGGGTTCCCCACCACCCCCATATATCCACTCTTCCTCACATTGTTCCTTAGACCACCCAAACATTTCATAGCTAATCGGTTGAGCTCCCCCCATTCCATCTTGTTATCTTTACCAAGAAACACATGCTTTCTACGAGTTTCAAGATTCTTGATTTGCTTTGCATCATCGGGAATCAGAGCCATCTCGCCAAATCCAAAGTGTAAAGTGCCGGTCTCTGGCCAATATCGTTCTCTAAGTGCACTCAGTGTAACACCATCATACTTGTCCTGGGTATGTATTGAAGCATTGTACAACTGTTTGGCTTTTGCTTTTACAATGCTTTGAACCTTGTCACATTCCAACTCCAAATCCCACACTTTAGGCCTTGAGTGTTTCAGAATAAGCGGAAGCCTTTTGTGGTCCTACAAAAAACAAAAGAATTTAATGTACTTTAATGGAAGGATAAAATAATGTACAAACATAAAGTAATTTTGAGATTATAAGATAATTACCCGCGCAGAAGCCACTTTTGCAGCATAGGACCATGGGTAACCAAATAGCACTTTGTTCCCATCACGTGCTTCTCCCCAATGCTCTGTTCCCTTAGGAGGTTTGGGCAACCAGAACGTTTCATCATTAAGTTGAGGAATGTGCTTGCCTTTGGGTTCTGGTTTTTTTGCCCGAGGCTTTGTAGCTTTCCTCATAAGTCTTGGTTCTGGAGGAGGTAGACCATGAGGTTGAGTGGGTTCTTCTTGAGAAAGGGGTAGAACAT
This sequence comes from Papaver nudicaule, assembly GCA_023529015.1. Classification (NCBI taxonomy): domain Eukaryota; kingdom Viridiplantae; phylum Streptophyta; class Magnoliopsida; order Ranunculales; family Papaveraceae; genus Papaver; species Papaver nudicaule. The sequence goes on along the minus strand of JAJJMA010020506.1, from coordinate 21,608 downwards.
CCTGAGCGACTAATTCTTCTTTTTCGTCGTCTTCTTCAGATGATTCTTCTTCTCCTGATTCTTCTTCTTCTGATTCACCATTCTCCTCTTCAGATTGGTTGGGTTCTTGTTGAATCTCATTCTCTTGGATTGGAATTGATTCTTCTTCAACAATCTCATTTTGTCCATCACCTTGAGGTAATGTTGATTGTTGGGGAGTCTTTGTTTTACCTCTCTTATCAACACCTAGATGCTTATCACCACGAGGTGGGGGACTGTTAACATCAGGAAGATCATTTCCTCTCTTCTTCTGTTTAGCTTGTTCCCTAAACACATACACAAACAACACGAATAAACAACCAACCAATGAGCAAAACTAAATGAGAGACGGTATTATTTACGCCTCAAATACACAGTATACGTCTTGGTTGAGTAAATTACGCCCCAGTATACCAAGGCGTAAAATATGGTTTACAAAAAAAAAAGTTACAAAAGAAATTTACGCCGTGGTTCTGGGATTCAAACCAAGGCGTAAAAATGACTTGACCAAAAAAATGATGGTTCAATGTTTTACGCCCTGGTATACGAAGGCGTAGAAATAACTTGCCCAAAAAATGAACCAAGGAAAACTTTACGCCTCCTTTCTAATTTTTACGCCTAAAATAAGTGTATACGGTTTGATTTTGATGTTTACGGTGCAGATTTTTGAGAGCACATTCCAACATTGTTTACGCCTTGGTTTCGTAGGTGTAAAACATTCTAGGGCAAAACTAGGGCCTTTTTTACGGCTTGGTAGCAAGGCGTAAAATCTTTTACGCCTACTACGATGAAGAAAAGAAATGCGTAAACCAGTTTTACGCCGCGGTTTGCTATGAAAACCAAACCGTAAAACAATACTGTACCGAAGAAAACTAACCTAAAAAAACAATGAAAACATGGGGTTTGTTCAGAATTAGTACCTAATACGCATATTGGGGTCTTGTGACTGATTAGAGGCTAAATCAGTGAACGCCTCTACTTCAGCGGCGGGTTCTTTCTCAATTGAAGTTTCTCCCGCTGTGGATCGTTGATTTGAGGTTGCTCTTGCTATTCCTGGATCAATTATAGTGTCTCTTAGGGTCGATTTTGTTTTCGCCATCTTTGAATTTTAATCGAGACGATGAATTTTTCGTATCGACGATGAATCGAGACGATGAAGGTGGAAGGAAAGAAAAAAATGTAGAAGGAGAGCAACCGAGTAAATGAGAAGAGGATAATGAAAATAAGTTTTTGTTTTAGTTTTAGGAGGAGGTTAATAAAACTAGGGTTACTAGTTAAGATTTATGGGTATTTTAATCTGTAAGGGTAACTTAGACTTTTTTACCTATTTAGACATCCCTTATAACTACATTTGAATGGTTTTATTGTTTTGAAGTGCCAACAAAAATCGTGCAGTGCCAAAAACAGCACATCTCCATGACCACAATCCACAAGTATCTTAGATTGTTGCAGTGTTGCATTCTATAGCCCACCTGCACATCCCCGATCTTAATTACTCTCTCCATGGATGAGCTTATCCGAAACTAAGGTCTGGTGCCTAATGGCGAATTGAAGCTCTGCATTTGTGACTTTTGCAGTATGGTGCTTTCTCCTTGTTGGGACCCTTTTGGGCAGCTCTGTAGTTACTAGCACATTTGTTCCCGTAATGGGCTTTGATGGGTCCTAAGTTGTGTAATAGTTGATGTTCAAGCCCATACCCAACGTACCATTAGCCCCCCTGCCTGATTAAAGTGAGGTTTTTCACAGGGATGTCAGAGTCCCACCCTTGAATCAGGGCTGTCAACTAACGAAACGGATATGGGTCGTACGTATCCGTTCTATTAATTTTTAGCGGATATCCATTATCGGACCATCTGCTAATTATCCAACGGATAGTAAAAATTCATACCGTATCCGTTCCATTAATATTAACGGATAACGGATAATATTATTTACTAATCCGTTAATTTAATATTTTTAAATTCTATATAAACCATCAATATTATGTTAAAATTTGCAATCTTTTAATGATACAAAAAAAAATCTATAGAAATAAAAATCTTAACAAACTAATAGCAGTACTAGTAGAACACTTGTTTATACGAAAAAATAAATGGAAACGCAAAATCCAAAAAAGTCAAAATGAAATAAAATTATCCAATGAATTAAAGAATATATTTAAAGACCCTAGGGTTTATGTACCTATTCTTAACGGAACGGATATAAGCTTTACCGTATCCGTTCCATTAATATACAATTATCCTTTAGTTAAGGTTAACGGATATCCGTTTCAATGAGTTTCGGATAATATTCAATATTAATGGAACCCTTTAGTTAATGGTAACGGATATCCGTTTCAATGAGTCCGGATAATATTCAATATTAATGGAACGGTACCGGACGGATAGCGGATAATCGGATATCCATTGACAGCCCTACGGCCTTGATACAATGAATGACCATGCCATAGTTCTACCTGGTTCCATAGCCAAAGAGAGAAAACAGAACAAATATTTCACATAATCAGTATAAACCTTCAAAAGAATTCACCTTTCAAACTCTGTCCTATGCCCTGACACAAGGAACATTTCGCCTATGCAGATTTCATGTCAGTCAGATTGAATGGTTTACTGAACTTCTGCTTCCCTGGAGTTACTTCAGAGCAGTAATCAAGTTCCTGCTTCGCCATTGGTGGATTCTAATACGAAAGGAATTTTGATGAAAAGAACTAGAAAGAGTTGATATCAGCCTGGATACTGAATCTGTATCCAATCTGGCAGATTATGAGTCCACTCTTCGCTACATTTCAAACAATACTAAACTTTGCTATATCATCAGCAATATGGTTTGTGTCTCTAGGGACATACGCGCATGACCAAGACTCAAAAAACTTCAAAAAACCTAAACAATCTTCTATCAAATTGAACAGCATCCCATTGAACAGCATCCAAAAGCGAGAAAACTTCTGCAGTCTCTGCATCTACAGCTTTTGTCCATCTGCGTCTAGATCCACCTGAATGACCTGCATCATTTCCAAGTATTAGTCCCAGACCTGCATGTTCTGTAGCCTCAAAAAATAATGCATCAAAATTTATTTTAGCAAATCCTGCAGCAGGAGTTTTCCAAAACTGAATAACAGTGTTTCTTGTAGCATTGTTTATAGCACTATTATTCCAATCGTTAATGTAGGTCTTTATCTGTCTGACTGCAGTATAAGGATTAACCCGCAGTTTGTCAAATACAACAGCACATGTGGATTTTCAGATATGACATAACACACTACTGACAGTAAAAATATCACATTGATTATGACCATTAGAATCAGACTACCAAGATTCAAGGATATATACATTTTGCCATATAAATTCGTGCAGATTCCATGGTAAGTCTTTGTACAAGCCTGCAAATGTTACTGATATAGGTGCTCAAACAGAATGAATGGTTTACTAGAACTTGCATTTGGTTCCCTGGAGTTATTTCAGGGCAGTAATAAGTTTCCTGCTTCGCCACTGGTGCAGTTGGCGGATTCTCTTACTAGTGCTCTTGACTTAATCCAAAAAATCTCGTTTCTAAAACTAAAAAGTGATCCAAAATCCGCCTCCATGATCTAAAATATCTTTCAAGACTTTCCAAATTTGCCTAATATTTTTTCTAGTATGATGGCATAATTAAAAGAAAAACTGGACTCGGTATGAACTTCTCATCTCTTCACAAGAGAAGAAACGCAACCCTGAGGACCTAACTTCTTTTGCTGATCTATCATGGCTCTCATTGCATTGCGCCTAGCATGGGTCATCCACGCTAACCTACCTAGCTTGCTCATGCTTACTACCTTGCAAACCTACCTTGCTCTCATGCAACCTAACATACTGCCCTACCTTGAAATTTCGGATTCCACAATATATATATATGAAGACAAACGAGTTGTCTCTAAATAAACCAACTGCTACTAAGAATCACAACCAGTACCAGCACCCCTCAACATGATCTAACTCCTCCCTCGTAGCTCTTTCTTATTTCGCATCTCTTTCAAGCTAGTTTTCTGCATTTTAACCTCTCCTAATCCCCTTACTTATGCCAATTCTATCACCAATTTCCCTATTGATGTCACAATGGCTTGTCCTCTCTTGTAGTACCAGAGCAGTACACTAAGGAGCGAAATTACAAGAGTTTGCAGCTTACAATGGAAACCCTTCGTACTTTTCCATAATAGGGTAAGACATTTCAATTATTCATACCGAATTCAAATTGCAGCTCACCTGTGAAAAGTTGGTCCTCTTAGCCAAATTTACACTGTACAGATTTTACTTAAAGCTAAGCTTCTATCTCTTACGTCTATGTCATATGATCCAGATTCCAGAAGAACCAAAACGAAAGAGAAAACAAAAGTTGGAATAAGAATGCCATACCGTCCATAAGTGTAACAATCCACCTTTTTTTTATGCTGCCAGTGCCAGGTACCTGCAGCTTGTTAAGAAGTCAGCAATTAGAAACACAAGTCCATAACATAATCCTTGGTGAAGTTAACATTATAGTGCCAAACCATCAGTAGTCTATTACTAGAAGATATAAACTAAACGTCAGCAAAACAGCTAAAACAATTTAAAAAGAGAACTCAGATGCAAAGTAGATGGATAAGGGATCTTGTGCATTACCGGACAAGGGATGCAACAAGAAACACTCCACGCACGCAGACGCAAAATAACAGAAGCACTACTTTTTCTTGGCTGGTGTTCTTTTACCGCGGCCTAAGTTCACATTCTTGGTTTTAGATTTCTTTCTATCCTCCTCCACATTCCCCCCTGACATATTTTCCAATTTGAATCCAAATGCTGATTGGATGAATTCTTCGTCTTTGTTGCAAAGCTGCAAATTTTTGGTCTTCAACAAGAAACTGATTGCTTCGTCTTCAAACTCTACTAGACAACCCAGTTGGAGTAGTTCACGCAGACCCGCAATTTCATCTGGTTTCTCCCACAAAAGTCCCTCAGCTATGACTTCAGAAAAGTAGGTTGCGTATGCAATATTTTCCTTGTGCCCAGATGAAGATCTATCCACCTTTTGGGTATAGAGCTTCATATCTTCTCTCTCCCACCGAATCATTTGGTTGACGTCGACTTTTAAAGTCCTGGTAGGCAGTCTTAAGCCGTAAGTTGCTGTTATTGGTTCCTCAGTCTCAAAGACAACGAGATCGAGAAGATAGTTAACCATCTGATGCCTCTTCTCAAACTCAATTTCAAGAGAAGGATCTGCAAGAAAGGCAAGTATGATTCTAATAAGACCTCTCTTGATAAATGTACCTTTAGATGCAATCTGCTTGAGCTTTGCAGTATGCAAGAATGAAGATCCTTCTTTGTTTGCAGATTCGGAGATCGTCCGAACACCAATGGTAGCAAATATTTCATTCAGTTTCGGTTTACCCTTTGCCGCAGAAAGAAAACTTGACTTAGGAGACCAAACAAATAGAGGATAGGGAGAAGCCTTTTCAAAACAATCTTGCAGTTGCAAATCATCTGGAATGAATATCGCATCTTTGTCGAACAAAAGAACATCATCCGAGTCTTTACTGCTCACCGGCAACTTCAACAACTTCTCTGAAAAAAGCTTCCCATTTTTCACGTTCCAGTGCTTAGCTATACAACGCCAGAAAGACTGGCACTCCACAGCCGTTAACTTCTGTCTCGTGCTTTCCCACTTATTCCAAAGGTTACAGCAATCATTAGCATTAGGAGTTTTACGAACACCAAACGCACTGGAGAAATAATCGAGCAAGTCCTTTTCGTAGTGCTTCTCTAAAACATTCAAGTGCAACCCAAATATATCATCCTTGTCGTGAAGGACGCATTCCTCTGGGCAAACCCATCGTCCCCTGTTGCTTCCATTTGGAATAAAGATCTGTGCAGAAGCTTCATTGGCAGGCTCTTTAGTAAGAGCTCCCTTTTGAGGCCCCCAGTTGAAATAGGACAGACATTTGTAGATACGAGAAATGACAGTAAACTCTGATTGAGATTCTAAATGGCTGGCAATCAGCGAACACTCATGTTTAACGTCTGCTTTAACCCCTATGCGCTCGAGCTCTCTAGAGTAGGATGCAATTTCAGAACCATAAAACGCATCATCGATGAAAGGCCCATCCTCAGGTTGTAAAAACGAACTCCATTTAGAACCAAACAACAAGCAACTTCCCGGATCTCTATAACCCATATGAGTCTTTAACCATCTTCTTTTATTTACACATCCAAGGAACTCATCTAGTAAAGCACTGTTCTCCCTAGACAATATCCTGATGCAATTCATAAGGGAAAGAGTGGTTTGCGGAGCGATATCACTTGGATTAGGGGGAATATTGAGCCCAGAAACCACAAACTGCATACCTGAACTGAATTCAGCAACCACTCCCAATACCTTCAACTCATCTCTGTATTCTAGAATCTCCCTACCATAGCCTGTATCACTGTCATCGATGAAAGGAAGTGAAACAATAGGAGTGAGGTATTCCCAGTCAGTATGAAACAAGATAGAACCTGTAGGGGCTTTTGTGCCTAGACGGGTCTGCAACCATTTCTCCTCACGCAAGCATTTGATGACTTCATTTGGTAACTGATGGGAGGTTTTCTTAAGCTGCCTGTAACATGAAAGAAAAGATAGAACATTTTCCTTGGTAATGGATGATGATGCTGCATGCTGCTTAAACTGACGAGCAAAAACATTGGCTGCTTCATCAAAATCTACTACAACCCCAAGTTTTTTTAGCTCGTTCTTATAGGAAACAATAGTAGGTCCGTAATATTCTTCACTGATTGATGGAAACCCATTAAAAACCTTCAGAAGGCATCTCCATTCACCATTGACAAGGAAACATTCACTTGGAGATCTTAAAACACCGGTGTTTAACCACTTTTGGTCTTTAAGCACTTTCAAAAATGTAGATGAGTTGGCATGACGAACACATTCCAGTATCAAAAACGTTGCTTCCACTGAAAGTGATGCAGGCATCCTGAAGAAGTCAGCAACAATCTGATAATTATTCTGAGATTCAAGCTTCACACCGAGCAACTTAAGGTCCGGCTCGAATCCTACCTTCACACCAAGCAACTTAAGCTCCTCCCTGAATCCAGAAATTTCCTCCCCATAATAATCACTGTCGATTAGAGGTAGATTACTGATTTGTGAAGCAACTTTCCATTCTGAATCAAATAAAATGGAATTAACTGGAGACAAGTCACCGTGCCGTGTCTTTAACCAGTTACCATTTTTAATGGTGTTGATGAAGCCATCAAGAGGTATAATCTTTTCTCGCAAAAGCCTTATGAATTTCAGTATCGAAAACACATTCGACTTCGTTAAATTTGAGCTAGCTGCAAGAGACATGAGGCGTTTACCCATATATTCACAGGCTTCTCTAAATTCGCACATCACACCTACAGCTTTAAGCTCTTCTTTGTACTCGATGATTTTACTACCATAGAACTGAACATCAACCAATGGAATGTCAACCATCTCTGATCCATTTTGTAGAAGGCTTCTATCTGATGTGGTAAGGAGGAAGGACTGTGATGGAGGTACGTTACTGCAGCTTGTCGAGTCACCCAAACACGTCCTTAACCAACATCCCTCTTTTATGGATGTCAAGAAATTCCCTTCAACCAGCTTTCTCCCTGACCTCAAGTTCCGAATCCAATCTAATAGTAGAAAAGTATTTGCTTTCGTCAAAGGAGATTTGAAGTTCGGCAAAGGGTCATCAGGAGGACATATGTCAGGGATATCTGACGCTCCGATATGTATTTTCAGAAATGCCATGAGTTGCTTCTCTTTTGTATGTGAACCAGCAAACTTACCACTATATGAGTAATCTTCGGTTAATTCAACATACCGGCCTCTCCATGGATTTGTTCCCATCAGTGCAACCCAATTACTACCGCGAGCTGGAACCAGAACCCCACTTCCTTGTGTAGTAGTAACACAGCCATCCTTGTTAACCAATGGCAACTTTTTGCACAATTTATTCACTTCTGCTTCTGACAGATAGTTACCGTTGAATGAGTGATATAAGAAGTGTGCAGAGGAAATGACAAGCTTAGTACCAACACTCTGGATAGAATGACAAATAAGATTTGCGTACTCAAAGACGCCAAACACACTTACCCCCATACTAATTAGCCAATCCCTTACCGTCTCCCTCTCTGGAAATGACTGCAAAGCCTCTTGAGTAGATTTAGGAATAAAATAGTACTTCAACAAACATCGAAATTCATTATTCCAGTCTACAAGCCAAGATATATGCTGAATATCTTTTGACAAACAGATTTTCCTACCCTGCTTTGACTTTGCTTCAGCAATGCTCAACAAAGAAATGATCCCATCTTCACCAATGTATTTCAAGAGAGGTATGTCCTCGACGTTTGTATTATTGAAGTGTGTATCCCAGAATTTAAACATAAAGTGTAGGATCTCGATGTATAAATCCTCGGATACTCCTAAGACAAGATTAGAACCTTCAAGGCACTTGGCATACCATTCATTTTCCATTCCTTTAATTTCAAAGAAGTTCAATATGGACTTAGTTATACCAAGTGCTGAATTCAGAATGTGTTTCCCATGAGCCGAAAAATTACATAAGCTCACGCCTTGTTTATGTGCCTTCTCCAAAATATCCGAGAAAGAATGTAGAATTGTACCGACTTCCCCGGGCTTGTAAAGTAACTTCTGTGCAGAATTGTCTGACTCGGATGGAAAAATGTTCTCTTCCATAAGTTTCATTTTGATCAAATCTCTTACCACGTTCAACTTTGTATACGAAGAAAGTTCTACTGGTAAGAATGTAAACATATCGACTATCGTGGATACTGGAGCTGCTACAGATGATTTGATGAGAGAAACAAAAGCACTGACAAAAGCCGAGGGCACACAATCAAGAATACCCTGATTCCATTTGTTATCCAGTACGACAGTCTCCCTCGATGATGATAAAACAAAATCAGCTTGGATAATGAAGGGAAAATTTGTAACCATGTCAGTTGGCAAAAATGCATAAATACCGGGTGAAGTCGTCCCTCTATTTAGACGTTGCCCAATTGGAAGTGCCAAAGTGATAACCCACTCCTCTACTTCCATTCTTCTTTCCACTTTGTTTTCCTGTTTCACAGGAAATCTTTGCCTCCACATATGATAACTACATTCATCTTCAGGTGAAGTACTATTCTCCTCGGCTGTGAGACGAAGAGTGTAAGACTCAGCATTAACATTCTTCATAGAAACAAATTCAGTCTCACTGGAAATTGAGACCTCGCACAACGTATTGAGCCTGGGATCTTTGTTAGCTTCCCGAACCGAAAGACTTTTGATTTTAGCAAGAAACAACAACACTTCAGGGTGTATGCTCGAGAGTTGCTGCTTCACAGGATCAACTTTATCCGGCTTCAGAGGTAAAACAATGATCGTGGTCGGAAGAGACCTTTCAGACCCATATATTTGTTGGATTTCGGCCAGTGTGGGGTGCTCCTCTACCCATTGAGGTACTATGTACCCAACATTGCATTCCGGACATGGGTCTTCACTGAATTTTATCTGATAACCATTGCTGAAGATATATGGCTGAGCAGTGATCAGAAACACATTCTTAAAACCAATACCTGCAGATGATAACAGATATTAGTCGAAGTAGAAACATAATCACAAAATGGCCCTTACACTGCTTATGGCAACACTATAGAAAAGACCCAATCTAATCATCAATGTAAAAAAGACCAACAATCCACATGCACAATTTTCAGGCCTCGTGCAGAAAGTTTTGAAGAAGCATCGACAATAAGTCGCTCAAAATGCTTATGACAGTACTATATTATGGTTTTGTCCATTCTTGACACGAAAACTCGAAATCAATAACTTAAACTGACAATTATACTACAAAATAAAAATGATACTAGAGATAATGACTTACCTTTCTCCCCAATGTAACCCCGTTGCCTATGTCCCTTTTTAGTCGAAAGCCCAACACTACAGATTGAGTCGATGTTTTTCGACGAAAAGCCATTTTCATTGTTGCATATTAAAAGAGTTGCAGGAGCACCAGTAGCCGTGATATCGTCAGTAGTCATCACAAACTCTAATGACGGTTTCACCCCATCCAAATACTCATTATCTTCGGCATTCTGCAAATTGTCAATTGCCAAAACTTCAATTAGCGACTGCACACTCAATCGTAAAATACTAATTGAAAGAAAAGCAACTACAAGAAACCACAAACACAATTACAAAGTAAACACGCCTCTTTAGTAGCTGTGATAATTTAATACCCGATAACTGAAACTCATTTTACCAATCAAAACAAAAGACTACACAATCAATAAGCCGACAAAATCTACACTATGCAGATGCTTCTCAAATTAATACCATTACTTTAGCAATCCTTAATGCACATTGTCGCTACATTTCATTAGGACTAAACCCAATGTTGACTAATAATGATTAAGTTGTAGCTCTGCGTATGTTACCTGGATGATTTCCATAAGGAAATGAACATCTTTAGCATAGAGTTCCGCAGAGAGATTCTTGACTGCTTGGTGAAGATCCTCAGTGAGATGATTTGGTTCTTTAGCTCCTATTGAAAACTTAACTTTCCTTATCTCTTCTATATGCTCTTTCGGCGAGATTGTCTTGCACCTAGATGCAACAATCACATATAAGAACCAACACAAACAGTGTATAAGAGGCAGGGGAATCAAAAACAAAAGAATGAAGTTGGCTGTAGACAACTTTAGACCGCGAGTAGTAGGTCACGCTTATTTTAGCAAAAATTTTGGTGAAAAATGTCCCGCAAAGTAAAAGCCACTACCAAATAGCTAGTTACCGGACACTGCTGAAATACAATGCTTGAGTGCAAATTTGTGCTCTCCTTGGAAATTTTCATTTATTTGATTGATTTTGAATAATAATAAGTATGTCGTTTGCACCAAGATATGAACTTTTACCAACAGGAAGAGGGC
>JAJJMA010020500.1:0-14379 GCA_023529015.1 Papaver nudicaule | reverse complement strand
GTTAATATCTTCTTAAGATTTTCAAGTGATTTCTTACCACCATTACAGAAAATGAAAATGTCATCTGCAAAGAATATATGAGAAGGGTGGATTCAATTTCTAATCACCATAGGTTGAATTTTACCACTTAAAACCATTTGCCTAATTTTTCTTCTTAAGACATCTACTGCAGTGATAAATAAAATTGGTGATAGTGGATCACCTTGCTTAAGCCCCACTGGACCCCCATTCACCATGATTGAAATTTTAGTTGTTTGAAGTAGAGTAGTAATCCAGTTTTTAAATCTGATAGAGAACCCAAACTTCCTTAATGCTTCATTCAAAAATTCCCAACTTCATGTGTCATATGCTTGAGAGATATTTTTTAACCCTACATCTTCACCCCTCCTTTTGACAAGCATTTCATTGACCGTTTCAGAAGCTAGAACCACCTGGTCATTTACCCTTAGTAAATGCACACTGCTGAGGTGACACAATTTTATGCAGCAAACTCCCTAATCTTGAAGTAATAATTTTTGTAATAATTTTGAAACAGAAGTTGCTTAGCCCTATAGGCCTGAATTGTGTGGCTTTCTTAGCCCCTTTGCACTTAGGTATAAGGGTGATAAAATTTGAGTTAACGCCACTAGGAATGAATTGAAGCATCTAACAGTAATGGATAGCAGCAATCAGGTCATTCTTAATAATATCCCAACACTCTCTATAAAAAAATACCTGAGAAACCATCAGGTCCAGGAGCGCCATCAGGATTAAGATCAAAAGCAGCATTATTCACTTCATCCTCAGAAGGAATCTTCTCTGACATCACATTGTCCTCATCACAATTACACTTGGGACATCATCAAATAAGTCCTCATGCAGAACCACTGGATGAGCAAGAAACTTGTTACTAAAATGATCAACAAGAATATCAGAAGTCCATGTTGAGTACTAATGATGGATCCATTTGAATATTCCAGCTCAGCTATAGAGCTTTTATCTTGCCTTAATGTTATACTAGTGTGGAAAAACTGTGTATTGGTATCTCCATATTGAATCCAGTTTACTCTTGCTTTCTGACTTAAGAAAGTATGATGTTGTTGAGCAATAATATCATATTTCCCATTGGCAGTGACCAATTTATTCAACAAAACCATGTCACTTGGATCAACATCAAATAAGCTTGCAGCTTCCATAACATCCTTGAATTTGGTATATTGATTCATAGATTTGAATTTGGTATCTTGATAGGCTAAGAATCTAAAAATTCAAAATTATAAGTCGTTCTATCATGATCTTATCCTATCCTTGATCTTTACTTGTACTTAACCGTTATGAAGGATAGTTCTAATAGTATTCATCTTCGATCGATTGGGGAAAATTATGATGTATTCTTCGAGAGAAAATAAGAAGGAAGAAGAAACATCGAAATAGGTACCACTGATTCCGTATAAAGAGAGAGAAGTCGTTTTTACAGAAGCAGAAAAGCGAAAAATCTTTGCTCCAAAAAGAAGTAGCTTTTTGCTTATAGAAGTTATTCTAAAATGAAGATTCTAAACATGCTTTTGACTTTTCAAATTAAATAAGCAACAAAAAAAAAATCACTTTGTTGGCCGTATCCAAACAGGCTATTAGTATCCCTCAACCTTCCCCCCACCTCACATGGCACACAAGAATGATTTTGGGGATATACCAAGCGAAGTCGGGTTCAAGGATATAACTATAAAATTGTGTTAGTAGGACTTCAAACTTCATTGTAAACGCTAAATGTCTAGTTCAATTTTTTTTTGTTTTCAAAATGTTTTAGTTTGACCGAGAAAAAGAATGGTGTATTTTTTTTATTTTGATGATTTGGGAGGAACCATGTTCCATAACACTAAAGTTTAAAAGGGTTCTAAGAGAATCACTCTTCTTGCAGATGTTCTTGATAGAATAAATATTACTATAAACCGAAACATTAACAATCCATATCATATCTAGTATGTTAACCAAATCGTGTACTGCCGAGGAATGTTAGGACAAACTTATGGGAGTGGGGAAATAAAAATTCAAAGAAGAAGACGAACAAAATAAGAAAGGTTTGGAGCATTCTACTTTTGCGATTTGGTGGGTGATATGGAAAGAAAGAAACGCCAGACTCTATAACAATGTGTCATAGGAAGTTGAGCAATTGATTACTGATGTAAAATGCTTACTTTACTATTGGGCTTTAAACTCTGATATGTTTTCTGGTTATCGTTTAGTCGATCTTCTTTGTAATTGGGATGTTGTTATAAACACATCCGTGTTTGTCACTGTTTTGGTGACCTGATTATTTTTTTTTAATCTATAGCCCTTTACAGTAAAAAAAAAATGTTAACCAAATCGTAGGGATTTTTGAATTAATTGCCTTTGTTGATGATATATCTATGTCCCTAGCTTTAATATACATTCTACATTTGAGCAACATCAAAGTAGGTTCTGAATCACTTTGGAAAATGATATTATGCCACGCCAATGTATTGCGCACTAGAAAACCTCTTCCGTTCCTTGTGATTCTAATTCTTATTTTCTTGTACAGTTACCATTTGCCTCCCCCACCCCCCCCCACCCCACCCCACCACACTTCAATTGTATTGCTTGCAAATTCAACTAAAGTTAGACTAATAACCGCACTGGTTATATAAATTAGCATGTATAAGGGAATATGAATCTTATAACTTAGAAAATTATCAGAATTTTCAACATAATTCGTATTGATATCTATGTGGCATCATCTGTACACAGAATGTTAAAGTTCGGTTATTCACATTCATAAAACTATTAATATATTTCATTATGTTTTTTAGCGTCACATCACTATTTTTCTTTCCCTATCAAAAATACAATTATACCTAGCCTTCCACACATGACAAATAATTATGTTACAAAATTCAGTCTAACCCATTGCATAACCTCCTCTAATAGAGTCATCAGTCACCAAACCATGAGTTAAGCCAATCATGAAAGGTATTACTATCTTTAAACACACACTCTATACCGAAAATCATATGCTTTCATACATGTTCTGAAAATTACATTTCATAAAAAAAAGTGTTAGGGATTCCTCGCTCCATGAAAAGGTTACGCCTAGTATTTATTTAACCTATGTTATCTGCCATTCTCATACTATTTTGATTGTATAGAGTGGGTTGCTTTCCAGATAAAAGATTTCATTGAAGGGGGAACCTTCAAATTCTATATTTTCTCGCAAACTTTGTTTCCACAAAACATTTGAGTTAATAAATTGTAAAGTGAATTAACAAAGAAGTTATCCTAAGAAGTGTGGGTCCAATGAGCAGAATCGTCCATACTTAAAGCAGGAGCGTTAATCTTTAGGACTTGATTAATAACACATTGGAAAAAAAAGAACTATGATCCCAAGTTTTATTGTCAGAAAAGAGATGGTTGATCTTTGTGATATTAAGAGCTCCATCAACAGGCTTGTTGATCGGTGGCTTAACTAATGGAATCTAGATATCATCCCAGATATAATATTATTATGATAATACTTTGTTTTCAGGATATAGCTAGGCTTCATAGTGTAGATCTCTATACTTTGCCAATATTATCATCGAAACGACATCAAAATAATAGAAGAGGAAAAAAGGGAAAACAAAACATAGAAGAACATAATTCAAAGAAAATATCTTATATAGATTTTGAACAAGAAAACTATTACAGATTCTCTATTTTGCTGCGTTCATAGTCTCTCCAAGCAGTAAATTAATAACCTTAAATTGATTTGCTAAGTTTGATTTTACAATACTTTTGCTCTGGTACTTTCTTCCCAAAAAAAATATATCTATCTCTGAGATCTATGCCTAGATATTTCAGTCTAGATATTTGATTGTCTTCCTTTTGAGTTAGACATTCCTATTTGTAGCTTGATCAAACTAAGGAATTATATTTTGGTTTGGTTTCCCAAACTAAGAATCTAGTTCCTTAATAAATATTACCTTAATTTAAAACACTGACTTAAAAATCAGTATCCTTCCTTATTTATGATTATATTCTCAATAGTAGGATACACGTGTATCAAATTGAATGCAATTATGCTACATGAACAACTGTGTAAAAGCTTAATAACATCGTTGATGATGTGGTTGTCTGTGTGGCGGAGAGAGGATGATTTTCTTATTCTCCACGTCACCAAAGAAAAAATAATGGGTGAGATAAAATAGCAAAAAAACAAACAAACTTAAATTACTATAACTTGGCAATAGAGAGATTCATACGTTCAAGTTTTTCAATCCGAAAGCTAATGATCTAATACTTGAAGCAGTGCCAACCAAATTCTTTTGAATCATATAATTGAAGATGCAAATAACTTCAATTCTTGATATATCCATATAAGTTTTACGTGCAATGAAATGATTTGCTTACTCTGTATTATTTGTCATGATATACTATACAAAGACCAAACAAAATCTACTCATTAATTCATAACTAAAATTTCTGCATAAACAATTACAAACTGATTTCATTCACTAAATCAAAGGTAGTTCCGTATACAAGCTTTTGAGAGTTGTATGCCAATAAACAACAATTGCTGGTTTTAGGTGTTAATTAGAATTTAGAGATAAATTTTTGCATTACAATAATAAAGATTTATATTTTTATTATGTTAAACGGGTTTTTGTCATCTTTAATACTTTATTATGTGTTTTACGAATTTCTTATAAGAAAATCCTTTGTTTGTTCTATAAGAAGAAACATAATGATTTTGTTTATTTTAAAGACATCGAAGGTGGAAGCTTTGAACATCACTATTATATAAGGTGTATGCGTACCAAGGAAACCAAAGATAAAAGATGCATTATGTATTCAAATGTTTCGTCATGTATTTTATTTTGATGCAAATTATTTGAGGAAGGTGGACCTAATATTCAGCTGGATACGAATGGTAGTAGAGATTGGCATAATATTGGTGCTGAGAGTTGATGAATTATCTCCTTGGCATTATACTGCCATGCATAAATGAAAAAAAAACTTGAAATTCAACTTCATAATGAAGTAATTTTTGGTAAGAAGATGACAAGATTGTTATTAGGAATTGCTAAAATAATTTGGCATTCCGTGGAGGATACGACAAGGTTGGGGTAGCAAACAATGGTAATTTCTTAAGCTTTATTGAAACAATTGCCCAATTTGATTTGGTAATGCTAGAACTTCTTCAATGTATTAAAGACTATAAAGTTTAGTATCATTATCTTGGTCCCCTAATCCAAAATGAATTAATTGAATTGTTGGCACGTCATGTGAAAATAAATATACATTATTTAAGATACTAAATACTTTTCCGTGATAGTTCATCGGATAAAAGTAATGAAGAAAATATCTCTCGTAATAAGATGTGTAGATGTTTCTACGTCTTTCACCAAATTTGAGGAGTACTTTTTTGGGATATGTAAAGGTGGACGACTCAATATAAGAAAGGCTTCTTAATAATAAACTTGAAAAACTCTTGTAAAACCTAAACCTTGATTTTCATGACATTAGAGGGTAGGGGTACGATACTGGAGCTAATATGACCAAAAAAAAGTTAAAGGGTGCGAAGGGACTACTAAAGTCAATCCTACAGTCTTTTGCACGACATTTATAGTCATAGTCTTAACCTCGCACTTTGTGATATGGCAAGTTCAAGTCCTAAAGATGTCTCATTTTTCCAATTTGTGAAACATGTATATAATTTTTTTTCCAGCATCTACAAAACTCTAGCAAGTGTTGAAGTGACACGTTAAAGGACTGTAAGGTACTCAATGAGAGAGTTATATAGAAGTTGTCAAAAAAATTAGAATTCAACCTTCAGAAATACGAGATACCTTACTATATTTTCGACGTCATCTGATTTTGATGATAAGAGAAGAGATACTGCTTATTCTACATTAACAAGACAAACTGATAATTTTTAGCTTGTACTTGTATGGTTGTCTGGCATAGATCAGTTTTTACGGTTAACTTAGTGACCATAAATCTTAAAACAGAGGATATAAATCTTGATGATGTTTTTACCAAATTAAAAAGGATCTTGTTTCTTTCTTCGAGGATTACCAAAAGAGTGGATTTGAGGAGGCACTGTAAGAAGCTAAAACACTTGCAACATCTATGAATGCATAGCCTAATTTTTTATAAAGTACGAATCCCAAAAAAAAGGCACTTCATTGAAATTGAGACCGAACAAGTACAACCACCATTGTTAGGTATTGAATCCTTTCGAATCAAATACTTCATTTCTAATAGAAAAAGTTATTTATTTTCTCAAGCGTAGGTTAAGCAATTTTAAGCATACATGGAAATTTTTTGGTTTTCGTTTCATGCAAAGAATTTAAGGTATGTTGATAATGATACTTTAAGATGTAACAAAAATAAAAGATAGTGTAAGGACTTCTTATGTTAAATTTGGAAATTACCTAAGCTATGAGATGGAGTACTTATATATATATTAAAGTGAATGAGTTATAAACGGAGTGAATGAGTTATGGCGTATAAGTTATAAACAAAGTGAATTTATTACACAGTTTTTCCCCCCAAGGAAACAAAAATGGTTATCAAAATGTTGGATTTCTTAACGGATATTGGTAGCTGCCGCCCAACTGCGTCTATATAGAACTTTTTTTAACAATCCATGTTACAATTGCCTCCACGGGGAGAAGTTTTTTGAAGTTGCTAATCAAATCCTATCTTAGATCAACGATGTCTCAAGAAAGATTAAATGCACTGGAGACATTATCTATTGAAGTAGATATGCTAACCAGTGTTGACTATTTTTTTTTTGACGAAACGGGCAAATTCAAATTAAAAGATAAACTCATTAAAGCAGTGAGTCTCAAGATCAAAAGGCTAACATGGGTAGCTTCTACCAAATAAAGAACCCCAGTTAACAAGGAGAGTAGACAAATAAATACTCTCAAATAACTTTGTTTGCAAGGACCAACTACACAAAGTACACTTGACATAAATGATTAGATGATTAAATGCCTACGCCTGTTAGAGAATAAATGATTGTTTCGTTCCCTCCAAATTGTCCACCAGATGGCAAAGGGAAGCATTCCCCAGATCTTCTTAAACATTCTTCTCCCTTTATTATTTTTGCATTCCCAAATAGTTGGTTTGACACTTGCTGCAAAAGTCCAGCTAAAGCCAAAACTATCTAAAAAGTAGTTTCAAACTTTGGCTACTTCAACACACCGAATGAACAAGTGATTATTTGTTTCAACAACAACACAATACAATAAACAATTAGTATTATGTACCTTACCAGCTCTGAAAGGAAGTCCATTGTAGGTGCACCCTTGTGACATTTAAAGTCCATACTAAGAAATACACTTTCAACGGGACCTTAGGATTCCAAACCAGCTTATGAGGGAAAGTAAGAAAACCATTTATATCAACAGAGTTATAACAGTTTGCTAGAGATAAACCTTTGTCAGAATACCAATTCATTTGGTCACTGTCTTCAGAAAACATATTCTCAGGTTCACCTATCAGTTGTAACAGCTATGTCACCTCACCAACCTCAGCTTCTTTCAAATGTCTTTTGAATGCCAAATCGCACCACCATCAACAACATTGGTCAACTGTCTAATAGCCACATCTTTCTTTCTAGACAATTTATAAAGAGAAGTAAAAGCAAATTTAAGAGAATGATCACCAATCCATTTGTCTTTCCAGAAGAGAATTCTCTCACCATTTTTAACAAAAAATGAAGTATGCTTCTTCACATGCTCTCTAGCTTTAAAAATACCAGCCCAAATACTAGAACAAACAGATTTGGGGGGGGGGGGGGTACCGAAATACAACCAACTTTTCGTTTGGGCTCGTGAGTCTTATGGTTTAGGTTTGGACGATCTCAAAAATCAATATCCATACCTAGATAACCGGAGTTGTGATCTTGGGGATCAACTCGACAAAGTGGGGACTTTGGAGTTAAACTCTACGGTTATTGAATAACGTACTACTTGGTGCTTTAATTATATAATCAGAGATATAATGCGGAAAGTAAAAGCACACAAGACACCATAGATTTTTTTAACGAGGAAACTGCCTTGCAGAAAAACCTCGGGACCTCGTCCAGATTGAACACCGCCCAGTACAAACTGACTAGAAACGCTAGCCTACTATAAGACTTCGGTCTGGGATGTAGCAGAGACCAACTCAAGCCCTCCAAGCGAATTGGCTACTGTCGCACTCCTTACGTCTCTAGATCCCCCACAGATCGTCACACACTTGATTCCCCCAGCTGACGTCCTTTACAGGCCTAGGAGTTGCTTTGACCGATGGCAAAGGCTTGTGTCAGCAATACTGGCTTTGCAACCTAATTGTTGACGTATGGTCTAACTGTCCTCTATTAGTTTACCACACACAAGTTGACTTCCTTCGGATTGTTAAATCCAGGTCATACGGAAATCTACTTCACAAATCAGGGCTGACAAGCAAACCGAGTAAGCTATGCCCAATTTATCTCTACCTCAGTTATACACGAAGAATCACTTAAGAAACTTGTATAACTGGAGCTAATTAGGTCTTACAACACCGAGTGCAGCCGTGCGTTGCTACCTTTCAACCTTGTGTGTAACGTATCAGTTCTTGAATAGTCGTATAGCAGAAGAGACGGACTATGGAATAGACAAGAACGTGATCAGGTTACCAAGGTTACAGGTTAATCCGATTTCAACCAAATATGGTCTCAATCTCCTACCTGTGCTTCCCAACTCTCAAGAGAAGTCTTTTATAGTCGTAGGGAGTTCCCAGAGGAGCTGCAACCTATAGAGGATGACTATACCACAACAAGCGTTCACCGAAGTGAAAAGAGTTTACGTTACCTTCCCTAAGGACCTTCACGTATGCTTGATGCTTGCGGTATTTGTCCGTAGACACCTATATTTATAGCACTCAATAAGATAGGTTGTTTTGGAATAAAGCAATCAATTACTTGTCCCACAAGTTAAGGAAACCCTAAACTTGCCAACCAAGTAATAGAGATTAATCTCAATTGGAATTCTTTTTAAGTTTATCTGCCAAGTGTTTTGTTAGCTCAAAAACACTTCAAGATAGAATCCAACAGACCTGAGATAATCTTTATCTTATTGACTCATTGAGGATCGTTAGATGGACCACAAAAGATATTTATGTGATATACAAGTCCACCTAAGAGATAATGAGTTTAGAGTTTGACTCAAGTGAAATTCTGAAAGAATATCCACTAAATCCGACACCAGCAAAGTAACCAACATTGGATTCGCGTACAGGTTCGCGAAATGTCCAGTCACTTTGGAACTCAGAAATCCGAGTTTCTGGTTTGCGAACCGGTTCGCGAACCGTCCGCCTGTCAGATTTCGTCAACTCTGGATTCCGCTGGAAGTTCTGGGCTTACCAAGACTTAGACGTGTGTACGTCCTCAGCTGTAATCCATGGACTCTTTTCTCAAGAGTACTCCTTTAGATTCATCCATATACAACTAACGATTTGCAAGCAAACCATTGTAATGGACACATGGCACCGAATCTATCTCATTCATTCTTGTACTCACAGTATTTGTGGGAGCAAACACTGGTCATGACACAAGGTCACGTTCGACAAGAATACGATCTCAATCGTTATTATCACTACTAAAGTAGTCGACTATATTTTGAAAGAATAGAGAAATTAGAATAGAAGAATTTCCATAAAGTCATAACTCCTACTAACCTTTTGTCGATGAAGAATAATTGATATCTTCTTTGTCTTCACAGTCTTTATCTTCAAGGTCTCTACTACTTTGTCTATATCCCAATTCTGAAATCTAAACTCTAGTAGGCTAAATCAAGAATTGAGTTTTGACACCTAAAACTGACAACTAGCTTGACATACCAACGCTAGTGGGTTTGACGGGACAATGTCCTAACAATCTCCCCCTTTGTCAATTTTAGTGACAAAACCAATTTACATATGGATTCAAATAATATACAATGAAGTACTAACCAAATGTATCTCTTGATTTCTTGAATTCTTCAACTTCTCCCTTGAGTCTTGATGTGTTCATTAAACTCTTGTTGATGAATCTGTAGTCAGCAGTCACAACATATCCAGCTCAAACAACCATAAAGGTACGCTTAAGCTTACGTGGGTCAGTATGCTCATCCCACATGTTGTTTGTGCGTAAGAGTAAGAATCTGAGCAAACTTTAAAGTTGGTGTATCAAAACTTTTAAAGTGACTCTACTCATTCTTGATACGAAGCTTCTTCTCAGCTTTAATTACTCCCCCTTACTTGATACTTTGTGAAAAGCACAACAAGTAAGCACATGATGTTCTCCCCCTATGGTTATGCACCACAAGAAGTAAGAACCATATGTATTCTCCCCCTATTTGTCACAAAAATATGACAAAGTATTTTGAGACTAGGGTTTCATACACCTTCGAGGATAGGTGAAGCTAAGTACTCGCATATCAAGTTTAAAGATGGTATACTTAGGTAATCTGAACAACAAAATTCCTGAGTTCTCACCTTATGGAGAAATATAGATACACTTTCTCCTAATATTCCACATCCACGCTCCCCAAAAAGATTTGTTATTAAGCACAAGTTCAAAAGAACTCTCCCCCGTGTGGTGTCATTCAATAAAGAACAACTGACAAAGACTAACATGGACAAGAACAATTGAATGTTATCCAGTTTTGCTTTGTTAATAATCTCTTTTCCTTAGCCAATTTTTCCGGAAAAAGAGTTTATGATTTCGAGTTTGGAAAACTTCTAGAAATCATACAACCAAAAGTTTCTTAATCGTGAGAAAAAGCATAACTTTTGTAAATACGACGTTAATGTTTCCTTTGACATGTGAGTCTCTCTCGAGATTTATGAGACCATGTTTATAATTGGATGAACCAAAGTGTAACATGAAGTCCCTTGTGAATTTTCCTGTATACTTGAACGGTTGATAAATAAAGCATGAGCAACAATGCTGATGTAGATGGTGAAAAATGAGAGAGAGACAAGATTGTCAAAACACTCTCGAAACCATGTCTCATTAAAAGCAATCGCCTATTCAGGCTCATCTCTATAGCTCAGAGTGCAACCCATTCCGTGAGCTAAACAGACTCTTTATGAGCTCTCTCTTATGACTCCGACGGGGAGGGTAATATCATGGAGCAGTACTAATAATCTCACCAGCATATTAAACCCATTGATCTGCTCAGAGCCAGGTCGCTTAATGGTACACGGTGAAGAATCAACAGAGACGTATCCTCGCGGATTTCCTCTTAATACGACTCAACATACGAGTCTTGGTGCAAACCTCGGGAATATTGAAGCTCCAGGCCGGTCCAGAGCTCTCTGAGAAGCACACATCAGACTAAGCAGGCCTAAGCGGACCTAATCCCAAGTTCAGGATGGTCTAGCATACCATGGATAAACACGCCATGACCCCAAGTGTGTTGTAGCATAAGTACTCACACCACGACTAAGGCACAGGCTGCCCTAAATTCGACCTTGGCCAGATGCCAAAGCCATAAACGCCACATAGCATGGCACCACAAACCATGAGCCACCTTGGATTCACAAAAATCAGCCTTGGCCAAGAGGCCAA
Source organism: Papaver nudicaule (assembly GCA_023529015.1). Classification (NCBI taxonomy): domain Eukaryota; kingdom Viridiplantae; phylum Streptophyta; class Magnoliopsida; order Ranunculales; family Papaveraceae; genus Papaver; species Papaver nudicaule. The sequence goes on along the minus strand of JAJJMA010020500.1, from coordinate 2,816 downwards.
GGCCATGGTGTAAGACGCCACAAACCTACTTAGCCTTGGCCAAAGGCCAAGGCCATAACGAGGAATATAGCCGCAAACAGGCTGGCCTTGGCCATAAGCCAAGGCCGTGGCGCCATACTTCACGGCGCCATAACTAGTGGGCCTTGGCCAAATGCCAAGACCGTGGCGCCATAATCCATGGCGCCACAACAAGCTGGCCTTGGCCAAAGACCAAGGCCGTGGCGCCATGAGCCATGGCACCACCATAACTAACGCCAAAGCGCGTTGAATTAGTCGGCCTTGGCCAAAGACCAAGGCCTTAGCCTCCCGGGCTATAGCGTTAAACGCTTATGGCCTTGGCCAACAGCCAAGGCCACTCCTATACTCGTGTCCCGGAGGCACTACACTCATGTTGGTCACGACAATTAGTCGTACAACTCTACTTTACTCAACTCAACTACGCAATATCTGCGTATCACTCGCTCGAGACATCAAAACATCACACGGGGGGATAACTTTAGGGGTATTGGTCTGGCGGTCTACGACAGTTGAAAGAAACTGATGGACATGGTGGACAGTTACGAGAAGATGGCGCGAGTGGGCATGTTCCACACGACTCAGGCAGTTACGGAAACCAACGCATGTCCTCCACTCCTTCACTCTTCCACGACTTCCACCTTCTCTGTCGAGAGATCAGGGTGAGTTCAAACTATAAATATAGGCTTCCTCTATCTTCCAAGGCAAGAACGTTCAGAACACCTAGAACACACAAAACAGAAACAACCAGAGCCTCAGAGAAAACACCTGAGAATCGAAACATGTTTCTAGCCTTGGAGATTTCCAGTCGACTTCACGACGGAGATCTTGAACTCTTACACCCAAAACACATCCTCAACCTGATCTCAAGTTTCTTCGTTGTTTCCCTCCCTAGACCAACCTCTATCCTCTCTGTGACCGAAGCAAGACGGGAACTGCCATCCTTGGTTTAGGCTTGTCTTGTTCGACTTTGATCTCCGAGCACTACGAAAGTACCCAGAGACGGTACATTGTTTTTCCAGGTAAAAACAGTTGGCGACCACAGTGGGAGATCATTCTCTCGGTTCCAGAGAAACTTACTCAAAGATGGTTGAACTTAGGTCGGGATCAGATACCAAAAACCCCAACTCTTCAACTGACGGTGTTGTAGCCTCCAACACAGCACCTACCAACCCACCTGCATTCAGCAATACGCCCAACGCACCTGTTACCCTAGATAATCCCTCTTCAACACCTATCATCTCGGCTATACCCAACACCCCAATAACGGAGCAGCTGTTGGTGGAGCTTTGCATCAGCGGAATGATTCATGTATACCGAGCCCTCTTGGAGGACCTACGCTTCCAGACTTTCTCTGAACTCCGTGAAGCTGCGAGAAGGTCCGTTACCACTGCACCCGCTTCGTTGGAAAGAACCATCACACGAACGAGGGACGAATCGCCAATGGCCGCACGACGCAAAAGCGACAACCAACCGGCCCGAGAAGCCCCTCGAGCCTACACCACCTCTTCCTTCCCCAGGTACGATGGAACCGGTCATGCACGAGAACACGTCTCACGTTTCCTGGAATCTCTGGGGGAATACGGATACAGTCATACCTTGAGGCTTAACGAGTTCCCGAAGTCTCTTATCGGAGGGGATTACCAATGGTACACTCATCTCCCACCGAGAACCACGAGCACCTGGAATGGATTGATGGACGCTTTCTTCAAAGAATTTCTTTTCGGGAAGGTGACTCTCTCTGATCTAAGTAAGATGCGCCAAAGAGCTGGAGAATGCCCTGATGAATACGTAAAAAGGTTCAAAGGGCAAGCCCTCGGTTGCTGCGTCCCAGACGTAACGGAGCCGCAACTAGTGGAAATTTGCACTGACACCATGACTCCTGTCTACCGTGCTCTCTTAGAAGATCTTCAGTTCCAGACTCTCGCCGAACTCCAGGAGGAAGCAGCAAGGTCCGCCTCTATAATACCCACGCTGAGGGAGAGGACTCAACTACTAAAGCATGGAGAACTCACTGAAGAAAACAATAGAGGCTCGCACAACGACAGGAAGAGAAAAGCGGGAGAATACCTCACTGTAAGGGGAGAAAATGCCACTGCGTAATAATAACATCCTAAGGGCGAAGATGTGTCATAGAAGACACTCATGAGAAGTAGGAAATCACCAACGAAAGCTTAGGGCGAGATAATCTGCATCGCGAACTGTGGCGAGGCGTACAGAAGAGATCGGCGAGTAAAGTAGCAGTAGTGTGGGAAGGTGAAAAGTAGTTGAGAAGTAGTTGAGCATTTATTGCTCGTCAGAACGGATATATTGTCAGGTTGACTGTTTGACTCAGTGGAGGACGCATCATCGTTCTTATCTATTAAAGATTCTATCGTCTATGAAGTGAGGAATAGGTCGCCGGGAGGTGTGTCGGCGAGTCAAGACAGAATAGTGTCAGTCCAACTTTGTTTGTATTAGCTCTATACCACCATGTAAAAGGTCTATAACTAGTGAGTTAACCTACTGAGAAAGGGGTTGGACACATTTCGGATTGGTCTAGAGAGAGGAAAAGTATTACACTTGCTCTCTATAGCCCAAGGCTGAAATTAGGGTTCTTATTGAGAGATTATACTTAGAAGATTGGCAAGGTAATGGAGAGTTGTAATCATGCTTATACTAGTGATAATCCTTGGATGTAGTCCTTACTTATGAGGGCGAACCAAGTAAAACATCTTGTCAAGTATCTCTAACCCTACTCTCTCAAATATTTCTCATGTTGCTTGTTAGGTGCATGTTTAGGAATGATTGTGTGTATGTTG